>OY755215.1:9187546-9472678 GCA_963576765.1 Draba incana | reverse complement strand
AGGATCTTCGTCTCACCAGCACGACGAGGAAAGAAACAACTCCATGGAGAACACCGCGCCTCGCGCCGCTAACCACCCAGCGGATCTCGCGGAGATCAAGCAGATGCTTGAGACTCTGATGAAGAAAACTGAACATACAGCGAGCGAGCTGCAATCGCTCAAGAGAAGGAAGCGCAGGAGGTCCTGTGTCCGTCCGACATGCCTCAGCTTCGCCACGCCTCGAACCAATCGGAGGGTTCGACACGAAGAGCTACCACCTCGGGCTGCTCGCACAGATCCAGAGGATTTGCCTCCACCACCGCCTCGTCGGGAATCCGATCTAACTCCCGAGCGCATGATTGGAGAATCAGATGAGGATCTGCCTCCTCGAAGACGTGCCCGAGTCGACCTAGAAGTTGACCATGCTACGGCCGCAGAAGAAGGAGATGCGATCATAGCGGAGCTCTACAGGAGGGAACAAGAGCGCAGGGCTCCACAAGGCTTCCGAGATGGAGAGGTCGCTGCGCTAAAAGCCCAGTTAGAACAGGTCGCCTCTGACCTAAAGGCTACCCAACTACAGATATACCGGAGCACGGCGAAGGCTCCTGGGATCGCCTCTGTGCTCGAGAAAGCACGGAACACACCCTTTGCTGAGACGGTCGCGAGAACTCCAATCTCCGACCCCGGAAAAACCAAGCTTCCAATCTATGAAGGAACCACTGACCCTGCTATCCATCTGATGGAATTCGAAGTCGCCTTGGGAAGGGCAAACTTCACAGTAGCCGAGAAAGACGTTGGCTACTGCAAACTGTTCGTAGAGAGCCTCAAAGGGCCTGCCCTCCAGTGGTTCTACAAGCTGGAGAAGAATTCAGTCCACACCTTCCATCAATTCTCAGAGATGTTTGTGCAGCATTACAACATCTTCGCCGAAGGAAAGATCTGTGATGCGGAGCTGTGGACGAACAAGCAGGGTGAGAATGAAAGCCTGCGGTCTTTCGTGACAAGATTCAAGCATACACTGTCAAAGGTGGACGGTATCACCAACACATCCGCGCTGGAGGCCTTGAGAGGAGTACTCCGCTGCCCTTCTCCATTCTGGCAGGAATTGACTGTCAATCCACCCGCGACCATCTAGGACGCTCTCCACCGCGCTGCAGACTTCGCTCGAAGCGAAGAAGAAGTTCGCGAGTCCGCGCTAGGAGGGGCGGGAAAACCAAGCCAGCGGTCGATCCCACCCAGTCCGCGGCGACGCCACCACCCTCTTAGACGCTCAACCTATGAACTACGAGGCGACTTGATCCCAGCAAAGGGTACGTAGGCAGCCTGTCTTCGGATAGGTTCAGTTGCCCCCCCTCAATCCAAAAGGGGGGGGGATTCCACTCTTCACTTAGCCTCGTTCAGGACGAGCTCACATGATCTCCTCCGCCTTAGGGGGGGGGAGTGAGTGTTTTCACCAGTCTCTAGACGACTTCAGTTCCCTCTTTCGTCTAAAAGAGGGGGGAGTGGGGTACCCGTGCGCCACTCCTTCACAACGTCATTGACAACATCATCGTCAATCACAAACACTCGCCACAGCACTCATCATGAGAACAGCTTGTCCTTTATGGACTGATCAGAGCTTTATTCGAGTAGAGTCGTTCTGCATCTATTGTTGCTGGCCACAACAATAGTGTAGAGATACGAACACAATGACATCCACAACGGATACAGTGCGCTATATAAATTCCAGTGTTCAGAATCGTCTCCGGATGACCCTCCTGATCACTCAGAAACCCAACAACATCGTTGGTAATGCAGCTGATAGTGACCTCCGTTCGGAATACGTTCTGGACGCGTCACTCTGAAACCCAGGACGAGAGCTGGTCAAAGTCAAAGGTGATCTTGTTCTCGGACAGACGTATCTAGAGAACAACACCAACATACAAAGCCCAACAGCAACGTTGGCAGATAAAGAGCGTGAACGCATTTGCGTTTTCATAGCCTAAACAAAAGCCTCATCCATGAGCAAGCGAAGCCTCATTCATGAGCAAGCGTAGCCTCATTCATGAGCAAATAAAGCCTCATTTATGAGCAAGCGAAGCCTCATTCATGAGCAAGCGTAGCCTCATTCATGAGCAAACAGAGCCTCATTCATGAGCAAACAAAGCCTCATTCATGAGCAATTGACCAAGAGCAAGCTTCATTCATGAGAAACATGCAAAGAGAAGCCGAGGTCGGAATTTTAAAGACATGGAGCAAACCCGAGGGGAAGCCTTAGCTAAACCCGAAGAAGATGGACTGAGGCCAAGCAATGGCAAGTGATCCACGAAGGACCAAGTTCCTTGTTCAAATCCCCTCGACATTATGCGTGGCACTCTTTTCCCTTAAGTAGTGGTTTTGTCCCAAAGGGTTTTCCCTACTAAGGTTTTAACGAGGCCACCATCTTGTGTTTTCCAAGTTCATGCTTCACGTTGCTGTATGAACTTGAGGGGGAATATTGAACAAGATGAGTATTTAAGCATACTGTAGAAAAAGTGGGCGAACACTTCGACTTCAAATGTTAACGCTGATACACAACACGTCCTTTAACTCGGCACTATTAGCTCTAACACTACCGAGCTGGGGGGCTAACTGTTGGGGTCGGTATTCACCCGCTTAGCATTAATATTCAAAATCAAGCATTCGAGGACGGTGACTCTCCGGACTCTCAATGAACATGGCAAAATGGTTCCTAGGTCTGCACGCGAAGCAGAGTTCACCACGAAGGAGGATGATCCGAGGCATGATAGATGGAGGCGTACTCGGATCGGCACCAGAGCCGAGTCCAGCCTCGGCACGGGGCTGACCGTGGCCTCGGTCCTTGGCGATCATGGCTTCGTCCAGCGACCGAGCATGGGCTCGGTGCGAGGCCAACCGCGGGCTCGGTGCAAGGCCGACCGCGGGCTACGTGCGTGGCCGACCACAGGCTCGGTGCGTGGCCGACCGCGGGCTCGGTGCGTGGCCAACCGCGGGCTCGGTACGTGGCCGACCGCGGGCTCGGTGCGTGGCCGACCGCGGGCTCGCGTATGTCCGCCCGACCACGGGCTCGCACGGGAGGCCGAGCACGGCTTCCCCCCATTCGTTGGTCTCGTCCTCGTTCCAGCACCGCCTTCGGCCCACAGGCTTTCTCCAGGTCCATATGCGAAGCCCACTCCAACATGACCGACTCAAGCAATACGATTCCGCAGAGACTTAGGGAGCAGAACCGCCTTAGATATAGGATAAATACCTCTTTGTACAAACCCTAAGGGGGGGGGGGGCACAATTTCTCATACGAAACTTGTACTAAAGCTTTGACATCAATAACAAAGTCTACTATTCATCTCTTGAACCCTAGCTTACCCTAGAGATCTCTCTTTTCCTCTACACGAACTCTTACAAGTTTAATTGTGTTGGTTTCGACCCCCACAGCACACGAGGCCTTCGATGAGGGGAGTGTTAGGTATGAATTACGTCGTCCCCATTAACGTTGCGGACATAGTTGTTTCTCCGCGAATCGAGATCAGTGCTAAGTCTATTGGTATTAATGTAGCTTCCGGTTCTAATGACGGCTCTTTGGACATGCGGCTGCGAGGCGCTAGTGAGGAGTTAAGCGAAAATGATTCGGGCGAGACCGATAAGAGCGTCGACCCCGACCAAGCTGCAGTTACCGAAACTCAGCGCGAGCCGACTCCTCCAGCGCAAAACCCGAAGATTGGCGAGGAAGAAAACTCGGCTGTTATCATTGCTCGGGCTGAAGACCAAGGAGTTGAAGAGGGCGAGCTGGTCGCCGATGAAATGGTGGTCGACGATGGCGAACGTGTCGCCTAATCGACCTTGTAATAGTTTTTTAGAAATAAAATGTTTCTTTTGTTTTTGCTTGAGGTTTTAAGACTCGATTTTTGTTTTTGTGCCTGGATGGCTTTATCCGACTCGTAACATTTTTAATTGCCGAGTTGGTCGGACCAAATTTATAAAAATTTGGATTTCTTGCGACTTGTTTGATTTCTTTATGATTCATCTTTACGATGCAGTTTTAAGACGCTTTAGAGGCAATGCAGTTTTAAGACGCGATGCGGTTTTAAGACACGATGCGGTTTTAAGACGCTTACAAGCGATACGACTCATCGTATCGTTGTAAAATTAGTCATTTTCGACCAGTGTTAGGTATAACTGGGTTTTGCGAGACGAACACCCTGGTTATATTCTACTGAATATATCTTATCCAGGCAAATATCGGTGCAGAAGAGTTCGACAGAATCTCTGACCGATTATATTTGCTAAGTTCGACCAGTTTGTTAAGTAAAAACTGGGTTTGCGAGTTAAACATCCTGGCTAACGGACACACTCTACTGAATGTGTCTATCCCGAGATGGACTCGCGAGATGGACATCCTGGCTAACGGACATACTTACACTGAATATGTCTATCCCAGATATGAACTCTAAATTTATATAGAGCGCTTTATCCGTTTGTGGATGTATATGAAAATTTTTTTGATGAAGTTTTATAGATCATCATTATAGCTAGTAATGACGAGTAGACATAGACGTCGCATTTAGACAGTTAAGTCATTTGCGAACTGATGTCATCGCGTTTTAGACAGTTAAGTCGCTTAGCGAGTCGACTTGTCGCGTTTAGACCGAAGTCGTTTGCAAGTCAACTTGTCGCATTTAGACCGAAGTCGTTTGCGAGTCGACTTGTCGCGTTTAGACCGAAGTCGTTTGCGAGTCGACTTGTTGCATTTAGACCGAAGTCGTTTGCTAGTCGACTTATCGCGTTTTGACCGAAGTCGTTTGTGAGCTGAACGAATTGTAACATGACTTGGTTAAAACCTTAAGTCGTTACATAGTGCGAGTGGGAGTATGAATATACATACACACTCGCTTAGCGAGTCGACTTATCGCGTTTAGACCGAAGTCGTTTGCGAGTCGACTTGTCACGTTTAGACCGAAGTCGTTTGCGAGTCGACTTGTCGCGTTTAGACCGAAGTCGTTTGCGAGTCGACTTGTCGCGTTTAGACCGAAGTCGTTTGCGAGCTGAACGAATTGTAACAAGACTTGGTTAAAACCTTAAGTCGTTACATAGTGCGAGTGGGAGTATGAATATACGTACACACTCGCTTAGCGAGACGACTTATCGCGTTTAGACCGAAGTCGTTAGCGAGTCAACTTGTCGCGTTTAGACCAAAGTCGTTTGCGAGTCCACTTGTCACGTTTAGACCGAAGTCGTTTGCGAGTCGACTTGTCGCGTTTAGACCGAAGTCATTTGCGAGTCGACTTGTCGCGTTTAGACCGAAGTCGTTTGCGAGTCGACTTGTCGCGTTTAGACCGAAGTCGTTTGCGAGCTGAACGAATTGTAACAAGACTTGGTTAAAACCTTAAGTCGTTACATACTGCGAGTGGGAGTATGAATATACGTACACACTCGCTTAGCGAGTCGACTTGTCGCGTTTAGACCGAAGTCATTTGCGAGTCAACTTGTCGCGTTTAGACCGAAGTCGTTTGCGAGTCGACTTGTCCCGTTTAGACTGAAGTCGTTTGCGAGCTGAACGAATTGTAACAAGACTTGGTTAAAACCTTAAGTCGTTACATATTGCGAGTGGGAGTATGAATATACGTACCCAGTCCCCCCTTTTTTGAATAAGGGGGCAACTGAACTCGTCCGAAAACGAGCTCCCTACGTACCCAATGAAGGGATCAAGTCGCGTCGTAGTTCAAGTCTTATGACTTAGTATTTTTAGCAGTGATATTTCTTCAGATGTCGCGCATTCCAGGAATGCGGGATCATCTCGCCTTTCATGTTGGTTATTTCGTAGACGCCTGGGCGAACTACTTTCGTGATCTGATAAGGTCCTTCCCAGTGAGCGCCGAGCTTGCCGGCATTGGTCTCGACCGTATTTTGAAATACAACGCGGAGGACGAGGTTTCCTTCATAGAAACGCCGAACTCGCACTTTGGAGTTGTAATATTTGGACACTGCGATCTGATATTCGGTCATCTTGACGAGAGCTTGATCGCGTCTTTCGTTGATGAGGTCGAGCTCGTCGATCAAGAGGAGGTGATTAAGGCCCTCTTGTTCTGGAAGCAATCGTCGGCGGACTCCTGGGAAATAGACCTCGGGAGGGATCACGCATTCTGTTCCGTAGACGAGGACGAAAGGAGTCTTGCCCGTAGCGCGACGCGGCGTTGTTCGATAAGACCACAAAACGCTTTCGAGTTCATTTGCCCAACGGCCCTTTTTAGCGTCAAGTCGAGTCTTTAATCCGTGTATAAGCGTCTTGTTTGACGACTCTGCTTGGCCGTTGCCTTGTGGGAAGCGAGGTGTCGACTTGCTGACTCTGATTTTCCACTTGTCGCAAAAAAATTCGAAGTGCTTGGAAATAAACTGCGAGCCATTGTCAGTTACTCTTTCATAGGGAACGCCGTGTCGACAGATAATATTCTTCCAGACGAAGTTTTCGACATGCTTGTCCTTGATCGATCCGAATGCTTCCGCTTCAATCCACTTGGAAAAATAATCCGTTAGGACCAAGAGGTATCGCTTTTGCCGAGACGGATGGAGCGGGCCGACGATGTCCATCGCCCATCTCATGAATGGATACGGCGAGGTGACCGAGCTCAAAAACTCTGAAGGTTGACGGATGAAAGGACCATGGCGTTGACATTTTTCGCACTTCGCAGCGAACAACTCGCAATCTTTTATCATGGTTGGCCAAAAATATTCATGTCTTTTGATTCGGATGGCGAGTGAGCGACCTCCAGAATGGTTACCGCAAGACCCGCCGTGAACTTCGTGCATTATCTTGCAAGCTTCTATCCCCTCGACACAGATGAGGAGTGGTCCGGACAGTCGCCATTTGAATACTTCTCCGTGAAATATAACGTAACGAGATGACTGCGCCTTTAACTTGCGAGCCGCCCATTTGTCTACCGGCATTTTGCCGTCTGCGAGATATTCACGAATGTCTGCCATCCACTTGGTGTCGCAACCGTAGACTGTGGTCTCGTCGTCAATGGGAATATCGACGACTTCATGCTCTGGGGGCGGCTCTTCGCTACACGGGTAAGCATCTTCTGATAACTCTTCGAGTTGTTTGGGGAGGAGGCCGCGGTTAAAAGCTGTATTAGTTGGGTCGAGCTCGTTTTCTTTTGCCATTACATCGGTTCTTTCATCTGTGCCGATCGTGTCGGAATGGTCGAGCTCCATCGGATCAGGCTCGGTTATTCCGCCGGTTTGGTCGAGGTCCATTAGATCTGCGACAGGACGAGTATGCGAGCCGTCGCCTATGTCCGTTTTTCGCTTCGCGGCTTGAGATCTTGTCAGCATGTTGACTTCTTTAGCGATCGCGACACTTGGTTTTTCGATGAATTCAACTTTGACGATTCTTTGAAGATCTTTATCTGGCTGTGCCGACGAGTCGAGTAATGCAAGGGCATCTGCTTCCAAGTTCTCCACCCTTGGAATTCTTGTTATTGTGAAAAATTTGAATTCCGCCGCTAATGTCTTGACGAAGGCGAGATATGCGTCCATTCGTTCATCTTTTGTAGCGTACTCGCCATTGAACTGATTCACGACAAGGTGGGAGTCGCAAAAGGCTTCTATCCTTGTCATTTTAAGCACTTTCGCCAATCGAAGACCCGCGAGTAAGGCCTCGTATTCTGCCTCATTGTTCGATGCTCTGAAGCCAAGACGGAATGACTGTTCCAGAGATTCCCCGTGTGGCGACGACAGTCGAATGCCTACTCCCGACCGGTGATTAGATGACGAGCCGTCGACATGTAATTGCCAGGTCTGAGATGACGAGCTGTTCGTTAGTGCATCTTTATTTTCGGACGAGGCCGTTGCCGCTGGTAGCTCGATTAAAAAGTCGGCCAACTTGGTACTCGATATCGAACTCACTGAGTTTGATGGCCCACTTGGCGAGTCTCCCGGATTGAGTAGGACTATGGAGAACAGTTCGCAATGGTAAAGTACTTTGAACCACGATCGAATGGGACTGGAAATAAGGTCGAAGCTTGCGAGCCGATTAGGGGTGTCAAAATGGGTTCTTACCCATGGGTTACCCGAACCGCCCGCACTTTTAATGGGTAAGGGTTATATTTTTTTACCCATATAATTAAATGGGTTTCATTGGGTTACTCTATTGGGTTCACGGGTTTAATGGGTAAACCCATTAGGGTTATGGGTTACCCATGGGTTAAGCACAAAATATAAAATATATATATATATATATATAATTATATATATATTCTTTTAATAGATTTATGTAAATTAGCCTAGGGTTTTCCGGTTTAAAATAATTAACTATTCTTATAGCTAACATGTATGAGTTTCTTATAATATAGGATTTGTTTGATTTAGATGATGCTCCTGATGCTGCGGATGAAGGAAAGTTGGAGTTGGTAATGTATTGGGAAGAACCAAAGTTAAAGATGAGAGACCATCATGACATGTCTGTTTTGCAGTATTGGAAAGATAACAAACATCGTTTTGGTGCTCTAGCCTATATGGGATATGATGTGCTATGCATTCCTATAACTACTGTAGCTTCATAATCATCTTTCAGTATTGGTTCTCGTGTTCTAAACAAATATCGGAGTCCACTTCTTCCGAAACATGTCCAAGCTCTACTTTGTACGAGATCATGATTATTTGGTTTTCCAAGTGATGAAAAAGGTAAATCATTTATATTTACTATATTAATACTAATTGCTAAATTATCCAAGTTAGTAATATACTTTTCTTATTATTTGTAGACATTGAAAGTGATGATGAGAACAATGAACCAGATGGATCTAAGGAAGGAGAGGAACCGAAGAAAGATTGAAGTGCTTTTTAAAAATACTTTTATTGGTTTTATGGTTTTTGTGTTTTATTGGTTTTATGATTTTACTAGTTTATTTTAAGATACATTGGTTTTATGGTTTTTCTATTTTATTGGTTTTATGGTTTTTTCTTGTTTAAGTTAAAAACTTTTGTTGGATTTATAATAAATTATGTTGAGTTTTTATAAGTTTATTGTGTGATTCCATATATATATGGGTACCCATTTAACCCATTAAGCCAACGGGTTTCATATAAATGGGCATGGGTATGAAAATTATACCCATATAATAAATGGGTTGGGTTAAACCCGCCCACGAAAATCTCAAACCCATGCGGTTTTGGGTAGGGTTGGGTCGGGTTACCCATTTTGACACCCCTAGAGCCGATGTAATGACTGCGAGTGCTAATTTCTCTGTCAGAGGATATCTCGTTTCTACATCGGTTAGCGACTTGCTAATGTTGAAAACGGGCTTCTATTCTGTGCCGTCTTCTCGAATTAGGACTCCACTGACTGCCGAGGTCGAGACCGCGACGTAGAGATCGAGCGGTTCGCCTTAGATAGGTTTTGTCAAGACAGGGGGAGTCGCATGATATTGCTTCCATTTTTGAAAAGCTTCTTCACACTTCTCTGTCCATTCGAAAGCTTGTCGAGCTGCTCCCTTTTTATCCCTGAGCATGTCATAAAAAGGCAAACATTTGTCGGTAGAGCGCGAGATGAATCTGTTCAATGCCGCGACTCTGCCGTTTAGCCGCTGAACTTCTCTTTTTAATTTAGGCGAGGCCATCTGGATGAGCGCGCGGATTTGTTTTGGGTTCGCCTCGATCCCGCGACGGGTCACCATATAGCCGAGGAACTCGCCCGATGTTACGCCAAAGCGACACTTAGCCGGATTGAGCTTCATGTTATACTTGTTTAACAACGCAAAGCATTCTGCGAGGTGGCCGACGTGGTCTTTTTCCTTGTGCGACTTGACGAGCATATCGTCTATGTAGACTTCCATCGTCTTGCCGAGGAGGCCCTCGAACATTTTGTTGACGAGTCGTTGATAAGTGACCCCGGCATTTTTAAGGCCAAAAGGCATGACCTTGTAGCAATAGATCCCGCGATCTGTAATGAAAGATGTCTTTTCGCGATCGTCGAGGTGCATGAAGATTTGATTGTAGCCAGAGAAAGCATCCATAAAGGATAACAGCTTGTTCCCAGACGTCGCCTCGACGAGGCGGTCGATATGAGGAAGAGGGAAACTGTCTTTTGGACATGCCTTATTCAAATCGGTGAAATCCACACAGACTCGCCACTTGCCATTTTTCTTTTTTACGACGACTGGGTTAGCGAGCCAGTCCGGATATCTGACTTCAGAGATTGAGCCGGCCTGTAAGAGTCTGTCGACTTCGTCGTTTACTGCTTGAGCCCTATCAAGACCGAGTCGCCTTCGCTTCTGCTTTATAGGCCTGAAGGTTGAGTCTACGTTTAACACATGACTGATGATGCCGATATCGATCCCGGGCATGTCTTCTGCGGCCCATGCGAATGTACCGACGTTCTCCCTAAGGAACTCGACGAGGTCGAGCCTGACGGCTTCATCTAGTGTCGCGCCTATTTCTACTCGTCTTTCTGGGAATCCGTCGTCTATACAAACCGATACGACCGGTTCGCATGTTGGACCCGCTCCTTCCTCTTCGGCGGATTCTGCGGTCTGTAGCTGCTATAACAGGTCTGGGATCTCCTTGACGGGTTCCCTGTCTATTTTGATCTTTTTCCGCGGCTCGCTTGGAATCGGTTCCGTCGCGCAACTTCTTAGTTTATGCGTGGCCATGAAGCAAGATCGCGACGCTGCCTGACTCCCTCTGATCGTTTTGATCCCGCCTTTCGTAGGAAACTTAAGGCAGAGATGGTACGTCGTGGCGACTGCGTGCATTGAGTTGAGCCAAGGGGTTCCCATTATCACATTGTAAATTGCCGGGTTATCCGATACCGCGAACTCCACTATTTTCGTTATTCCTTCCGCACACACAGGGAGATTGATCGTTCCAAGTGTCATTGTCGTCTCACCATTAAATCCGGTTAAAGGTTTAGGATAGGATTTGACTTGGGCGAGGTCGATTTCCATACGCATAAGAGCGTCTATGAAAATGATGTCGACTGTGCTTCTTGTATCGATCAGAACGCGACCCGTGTCCCATTCTGTGACGGAGAGTCGGACGACGAGCGGATCGTCGTGCGGTTTGTCGATGTCGTCAATCTCATCCTCTTCGAACTGGATGACATTGTTTGGAAACTTCGACGGGTTCGGCTTGTTTGCTCCTACCTCGGCTTGCCTCTGATAAGCTTTGATAGAGGAGATGGTGTTCGAGCAATAGCGCGAGCTGCCCATGATCATGTTGCAGATTTTTTGCTTCGAGCAGCCTTGGCCATCGTTATTGTTTCGTCTGCCGAGGTGGGCCTCGTTTTCGTTCCTTTTGTCTCGTTTGTTATTCTTGTTAAAGTCTCCGCACGAGTGGTCTTCCTCTCTTGCATCGTCGAACTGTTCGAGCTGGAAATCATTAACGTTTATGTTACCTCTGAGTTCGCATGCGGCCAGCTTCGCTGCGAGCCTCATTCCGAGTACTCTGCAATTAGCTGTCGAATGTCCGCCCATTTTGTGCAGTTCGCAATATGCGGATTCGTCATACTGCAAGTTCCTCGTCCATGTGTTGCCATAACCGCGGCTTGGCGTGCTACTTTCGCGGCTTGGAGCGCCATTTCTGCGGCCTCGCCTTCTTCCTCTACCGTAGCCGGGCGAGTCCACTTGATAGTTATGGGCCCCTTTGAAGCCTCCTTCGTGTCGCACGAAGTCGTTTTGCTTCTTCTTTTTTGTCGGTGGGGCTTCTCGCGGATTAGGACTTCTTGTTTTTTCATACTTTCGGTCCAAAACCCGCGTTTCTTCCTTGTTTCTTGCGAAGCTATTTGCGCGATGGAGCGCGTCTTGAATGGAGGAGGGCTCATTTATTGTCATTTCCTTTCGAAAATCCGAGTTGTACCACAGGGCTTTACGCAATGCGCTAAGTGCGGATTGGTCATCGATTCCCTTCACTTGAGTAAGCATTGCCTTGAAGCGCTCAATGTAGACTCCCAAGGGTTCGCCGGCTGTCTGTGACAGGGTGTAAAGATCCGCCTCAGATGACCTGCGTTTGATTAGGATCGCGTATTGTTTTAGGAATGCTTCGGAGAGCTGGGCAAAGCTGTCGATCGAATTTTTCTTCATTCCGGTGAACCAATAGAGAGCTGCCCCCTTGAGGTGCTCTACAAAGAGGGGGCAGCAGCCAACGTCGATTTCGTCGAGTCGGAACTTGGCTCGCCCCATGCCGATCGAGAAGGCCCTAATATGCTCCGTAGGTTCGCCCTTTCCATCATAAATAGCAAGCTTCATCTTCCCCGGATCGGACAGACGTGCCTTTGTTATTCGCTCGGTAAAAGGGGTAGTGCGAGCCTCTTCAAGCACGCGGTCGATTTCCGGTGCCTTGCTAGTTGCGCGATGCACTTGCGACCGCATATCTTTGAGATCGCGAGCTGTCTGCTTCATGATGGCTTTGAGTTCGTCCATCTCCCTTTGCTGCGAAGCGATAGCTCTGCGATTGGTTGGGGCCTCAGCCTGATCCATCCATCGCATGTTTTCTGCGATTTCGCCCTCATCCCGACTTTGGATACGACTGGTCGGCCGACTGGGTCAAGCGTCTGCGACTGCAATCGTACCGCCTGCTGCATCTGCGACGAGGATGGCCCCATATCTGAGAGGTGTTGGCGTATGATCTTCGCGAGCCCCGCGAGCTGAAGGCGAGGCCGCAGGGGAGAAGTCAAGAGCGATCGGGGTGACACGACGTGCGACATCCTGAGGTAGACTTTGAGGCTGACGAGCTGTCGACAAGGCCCTGATTTTGGTAGTCAGGTTGCTGTTGATAGTTTCCTGTTTCTGCGACTGCTTGGGCAATTGCTCGAGTATTGTTTTGAGCTGATCGAAAGCTTGCGGTGTTGCCAGATCGGTCGAGTTTGCACTGGCGGTTGCCAGGTTTTCTGTGGGGACAGATCTGCCTGCTTCCGCCTCCAATGCAGATTGGTTGATTAGCCCAGCTACAATGGGCTCGCTCGGACCTGAACCATTTTCGGTCGCTGGAGACTGCGGGTTCGTTATTGACATGTTGACGAGTTTGTCCAAGCGTTTGTTTCGTGTATGAAGCTAGTGTTGCGAGTAACCCCCTCCTTCTAGCGCCAAATTGTGCGTTCTGGAAATTCACACAATCGAATTTGTGAAGATTCTTATGAAGTAGAGCTCCTTTAGGGTTTCAAACACTTAGAAAGATTCAGAATTAGATTATGAACTAGGGTTCTTATTTATCAAGATCAGAGCGTTTTCACAAAGTTTTTCTGATCCCTCACAAGTGAGGGGGTTTATGTTTATTTATAGAAAAAGTAGGTCGGTTCGGATGAACAGTAATGGGCCGTTAATGGGCCGCTATCTTCTGGATTTGACTATTGGGCCGTTTCGGCGAATACGACGTCGTTTAGGCTTATCGATTCTTCGAGGGGGGGATCCGACCCCTACAAATCTCTGAACAAAGAAGGCTGCACAGCCTTTGTAAAAATGTCTGCAAGCTGATTACCGGATTTCACATGGAGAGTCTTCAAAAAACCACTCATTAACCTCTCACGCACCACATGACCATCATTCTATATATATTTTGTTCTCTCATGAAAAAATGGATTAGATGCTATATGCAAAGCTGATTGATTATCACAAAATAGATTTGTAGGCCTGAAGGAGCACAATGCAAATCATGAAAAAGATAATTAAGCCAGATCAGTTCACATGTAGCATCAGCCATAGCTCTATATTCTGCCTTTGAACTACTCCTTGATACTGTTTGCTGTTTCTTAGCTCTCCAAGTGATAAGTGAATCTTCAAGAAACATGCAAAAACCAGTAATAGACCTTCTTGAATCTGGACAAGCAGCCCTATCATCATCTGAAAAAGCAGTCAAATGAATCTTGGAAGAAGCAGAGTAGAATAAACCCTGATCTGGAGCATTTTTAACATATCTAAGAACCCTTTGAGCAGCTTTAAGATGAATTATAATGGGCTTAGACATGTATTAGGTCAACTTATGAACAACATATGTAATATCAGGACGTGTGTGAGTCAAATACAACATCCTGCCAACAATCCTCCTATATACTGATGCATACGGAAGAATATCTCCATCCGATTCCGACATCTTGAGATTAGGTTCCATAGGTATACTAACAGGTTTACAACCTAATAAACTAGCATCTTCTAAGAGTTCCAGAGCATATTTCTTTTGATTAATAGAAATACCAGAAGAATTTCTAGCAATCTCAAAGCCTAGAAAATACTTCGCATGACCTAAATCTCTAAGCTTAAAAGCTACCTTAAGCACTGTCTTGAACTCTTCTACATCCAAATCATTACTACCAACCACCAATATGTCACCAACATAGACCAATAATGCTATATAAATCCCAGAAACATTATTAACAAACAAAGAATGATCATTGGGAGCCTGAGTAAATCCCTCAGCCATAATGACCTGAGCTAATTTTTGATTCCATTGACGTGAAGCTTGTTTAAGTCCATATAAGGACTTATGAAGCCTATACACAACATCTTTAGAATGAGAAACACCACTAAGCTGAGTATAACCAGGAGGAATTACCATATAAATCTCTTCTTCTAGATCACCATTCAGAAAAGTGTTACTGATATCAAGCTGAGATAGAGATCAACTCTTGATAGCAGCTAAGCCCAATAATAACCTGAATGTTCCCATTTTGGCTACATGAGAAAATGTATCTAGATAATCCAAACCTTCAAGCTGAGTATATCCCTTTGCCTCTAGTCTAGCCTTATGTCTCTCAATACTTCCATCTGGTTGATACTTCAAAGTAAAAAACCATTTGCATCCAATAGAATGTTTACCAGGGGGAAGTTCACATATGGACCAAAATCCAGTGTCAATAAGTGAAGTCATTTCACATTTTGCACCCGCATTCCACTCCACTGATTTGACAGTCTCATTAAAGGTTTTAGGAAGAATAGTGGATGAGATGGAAAGGGCAAAATATTTGTATTCAGGGGATACATTTTCTTATGAGATAAAGGAAGAAATGGGATATGAAGTGGCAAAAGTGAGATGTGCTGGAAATGTAGATTCATGATCCAGGAGATAGCAATGATATTCGTTAAGATATGTAGGGACTTTAGTTTGCCTTTTAGATTTAGAAACTATAGGTAACACCTCAAGACTAGGAGATATAATAGGAGAAGAAGATGAAGGAATAGAAGAAGAATAATCTTCCTGAGTAAGAACTGATGGAAAAGAAGAAGGAATTGAAGATTCAGGAATATGATCTGAATCATAAGGAATATCAGAATGTAAATAAGAAGACTCATCCAATGAGATATCAAAGTCAGCAGAAAGAATTGAGTCATATATTGGAATTGGAAGAATATCTTAACTAAAGATATCAGATACTTTGGATTGAGTGAGAAAAGAAAAATCAGATTCATGAAAAAACATTCCTAGTTGTAGACACAACTCTTGTTTCAAGATCAAGAGCTTTGTACCCTTTTTAACCCGGTAGATAACCCAAGAAGACACATGGTTTTGCTCTTGGAGTAAATTTATGACGTTCTTATAAGAGAGTAGAAGCGAAACGAAGACAACCAAAAACTCTCAAGTGATCATAAGAAGGAGATTTAGAAGTTAAAACTTCAAAAGGACATTTATCATTGAGAAGAGAAGAAGGAGTACGATTAATGAGATAGATTGCAATAATAACACAATCTCCTCAATATTCCAAAGGAACATTAGATTGAAAAAGAAGAGCTCTAGCAACATTAAGAATGTGTTGGTGTTTTCTTTCCACAACATAATTTTGTTGTGGAGTATAGACACAAGAAAATAAATGAACAATGCCTTTAGATTTGAGAAGAGATTTGAAAGAAAGTTTTGGGGCATTATCAGAACGTATAGCTTTGATTGGGGTTTTATACTAATTGTCAATGAATTGTAAAAAATCTGGAAAATAGAAGTCACTGAACTTTTATTAGTTAACAAGTATATCAAAGTGACTCTGCTACAGTCATCTACCAGGGTAAGAAAGTACTTATAACCTTCTGGTGTGGGAACATGAAATTGTCCCCAAACATCTAGGTGAATAAAGTCAAAAGGAGAAGAAGACAAATTGTTTGAAGATGAAAAAGACAATCGTTTTTGTTTAGCCAAAGGGAAAACTTTACAAAGATTATAATGATGTGATTTTCCAGTTGAGAAATGAAGAAGCTTGGATAAACTTAAATTTTATTTGGTGAGGGATGGCCTAGCCTTTGATGCCATACTTCAGAAGAAACAATGAGAGTAGGAAAGCTTTGAGAGAGAGAGAGAGAGAAAACAATATGAGATTGAGGGTATTCTAGAACATAGAGATTGTTCTGAAGATTACCCTTCCCAATCATCAAGTCCGGAGTAAGATTATGAGTAAAGAAAGGATTATGAGGAAAGATGTAGCAAGAATGAGAAGAAAATAACACAGAAATGGTGCTATTTCTAGAGAGAGCACTAATGCTCAGAAGATTGAATTTGAAGTGAGGGACAAAGAGAACATAATGGATGATAAGGTTTTTAGAAAGAATAATACTGCCAGAAAGATTGACAGAAATCTGAGTACCATTAGGAAGGGTGACAGAAGTGTTACTTATAGGTTCAATTTTAAAGAATAGTCCTATATCAAAACAAACATGACAACTAGCTCATGTATCAATCACCCAACCATTTCTAGCAAAATTAAGGCCTTTCTGAATTCCCACAGAAGAAATAATATTTAAGGGTTCAAAAGAGGTACCTGAAGGAGATTGTGTATGGGGAATGACATGTGGTTGAGGTTTAAAGGTAGAGGATGTCCCATCTGCAAGATTGAATGTAGTTCCAACAATCTGAGAACAAGCAACTGGAGCTGAAGATGATGTATTCAGAACACTGAGAAGTTTATGAATTTGATCCAATGTAACATCCCCCAAGTGAACATCTTCTTGACTATGCATAGAAACTATTCCATCCTCCTTCACTACTAGATTCGCTACATTTTCTTTTCTAGGAGGCCAATTTTGTTAAGGTTTAGCTGGATTACTACTGGAGTTTGATTGATATACATTCTTAGGTGCTACAGGCTGTCCAGGAATCTTATATCTTTGAGGGTAACCATGAAGCTTGTAGCATCTATTTACTGTATGTCCAGCTAATCCACAATGAGAACAAATAGGCCTACCTTTTTGCTTATTATAGCCATTCACATAAGGTGCAACAACTGGTTCAGGAAGAATACCATATTGTGAAGCTTGAAAAACCACAACACTACTTGGCGGATTGTTCTTCAAAGATCTTTGTCTCTTCTCTTGAGAAACCAGATTAAAGACTCTAAAAAGTGACGGTTTCGGCTCCATCATCAAAATTTGACCTCTAGTAGCAATATATGATTTATCTAATCCCATTCAAAACTTCAAAATTCAGTCTTACTCATCACAAGCTTCCAACTTCTTAATATTCACACAATCCATCTTTCCACAACAACTATGAGATCATTCATGATTCTTTAACTCTTCCCAAAGTTGATTAAGCTTCGTATAGTATTCACTCACACTGTGTGCACCTTGAATTTCTGCATATATTTGTTGTTTAATCTCTGCAGTTCTAGGTCCATTACTTTGCTTGAATTGATCATTGATGTCAAGCCACATTTGATGTGCCGTATCCATATACATAATAGTTTTCGCAATCGATTTATCAACAGCATTAACAATCCAAGTACACACTATATTGTTGCATCTAGACCAAGATCCATAATTTGGATGTGTTTCTTCTAATTCCGGATAAGTTCCATTAACAAAAACGACCTTATTCCTTGCGCCTAATGCCATTAACATAGATCTACACCAAGTATTAAAATCCTCCAGTCCAGTAACCTTTTCAGAGACGAGAGAAATACCAGTGTGATCAGCACTATGAACATAAAGCGGATTGGAATTTGGATCTGAAAGCGACGCCGTACGAACATCAGAATTTGACGGCGGAACGAAAAGTTGAGAATCCGAATTCGATTGATGCTCCATGGAAAGATCTTCACGAGAGAACCAAAATCAATGAGAAATAAATCTATTGATGAGAAATTTTTAGGTTTTTTCTGTACTAAAAACAAAGAAAAGTTACGAAGAAGAAATCGCAACTGAGATTAAGAAAAATTGATCGGAATCGAAAAAATCCACCGATGAATTGATGATTTCCGGCGAGAAGATGAAGAAATGTGAGGAATTACACGCAAAAATAACGGATTTGCGCTCTGATACCATATTAGAACTTGAGATTTAGTTCAATGAAAGAGATGAACTCAAGAAGAAAAGTGTAAAGTAGAAAAGTTGTTATTAGATTGTTACACAAAGTCAGTTACACTTTTACATATTTATAGAATCCTAAACCGGTTCAACAAACTCTAACCGGTATAATTAATTCCAATAGGGGAAAAACAAGAAACTTAGCGCAAGGCCGATATTATGCTCTGCTGCTTGTCTTCCTTCTTTTACTGTACCTTTATTCTGACATCAAATTAGTACTAGATCACGAGTCTTGGTAAAAAACCAAAAATAAGAAAAACAAGTAAAAATTACGTTGAATCTATGAGGAAAGATTAGTTGTTAAGAGCTATTATTTACACAAAATATAAAATTATATTAGTAAAATCGAGATATAAGTGAGTTTTTACGTTACAAAGAGGTACAATATCGAATCCAAACTGAGGCTTGTGGCCCAGTGGTAAAGGGGTTGCAGCTGTAACTACCGCCACCCGGATTCGAGTCTCGGCCACCGGAGAATTAACATTTGGGCATCGCCGGCGACACAGATTAGTCTTTTGGGCCTAGAAAGCCTTTGGGGAAACTGTGTATAATTCAAAAAAAAAAAAAAAAAAAAAAAAAAAAATATCGAATCCAAAAAGAAAAATGGTCGCGTTTATAAATATCTATCCCGGACTAATATATTGATTTATGAGATGAATCATATATGTTTGGGACACTCGAGTAACTTGGAACATTTGGAAGGAGATAGAGACAGTAAATTATAAGACTGAAATTTAGAATACTCGTTCGGGGCTTATTCTTAAAATCTGAATTTAATTTGGTGCAAAGAAGAATATATCTTCTTTTGGGATATTTCATGAAGTCAATTGAAAAGCATAATTATTTCTATACATTGTTGAAATTTAACAACATAAATTTTGATTATAGTTTTCAAATTTTTTTTTTAAACTTGTTTAATATTGAAATTATAAAACTTTGCATATAAGTCATAAAATTGCTATATTTAGTTTAAAATAACAATCAGGTAATAAATGGGGACCCTAATAAATCAACTTACAATTAACTAAAAAATAAATAAAACAGAAGATGGGCTGCTGAAATGTTTTTACAGTAGAACCTTTATAAATTAATATTTTAAAAATTAATAATCACGATAAATTAATAAATTTTCCCGGTCCCGAGTTGGCCAATGTAAAAATTAACAAAATTCGATAAAATGATAAGATAATAATTTTTTTGAATCTACTATGTAAAATATGGTCCCAATAATAGTATAAATTAATAATCATGAATTATAATATATATATATATATATTCTAAAATAATTTAGTGAATATGATTTTCGTATTATACATTTATTTTAAACTTTGATTCTCGTGGTAACCAACTTTTTTTTTTTTTTTGCATCAAAAACATATAGTGTTCTTATCTCGATTTGCATCCCAAAATCATAAGAGTTTTAGATGCGATAAATATTTCTTTACGTGTAACTACTTTGGGTATTGTTATTTCGTACTAAATTTTATTGAATTGCAACCGTAATTCTTCTAAACTTTAAATTTTGGAATATGTATAATTTTAATCAAAATAGTCAAGTAGACTATTGACATATTATTATAATAATCGAGATTATTAGCAAAATATGGGGTAAAATAAATATGTAAACATTAAAATATATAAATATTTGAATAAATAATTTTTAAGAAGAATTGTATGAATTATAAGGTAAATTTTTTATTTTAAATAAAAGTATTTTTTTACAGAATATGGAACAAAAAAATCTCTCTTTAAATTAATAAATATTAATTTATCGATAAATTAATAACTCTCTAAATTAATAAATTTTCAAAGTCCCAACATTATTAATTTATAGAGGTTTTACTGTAGTATTAAATTTTGTAATCATTTTGAACGACCCAAATAGGTTTAAAATATATGGGAACAATTATGTGACCGAATATTTTTGCGATCTAATTTTACAATGTAACGTAGGGGCGGACAAATTATTTGAAAATCCACACTGATATTATTATTAGATCTGTCTCGATTTTTTTAGATATCCATGATCGTGGAAATGAGTTATAGCAAGTAAGAATCTAGAGGTACATGTTCAATATACGTATGGCCATATGGGTAATAATGATTTTTTTGTTTGTTTGATTATTCGAACCTGACCTGAAAACATATATTATTAGTTTTTATACAATGATAAAAGCATATGTTATAAAATTACGTTTTGAAGTCCATGCTGCCATGGGTAGATTTGGAAGTCTATGGCAGCTTTAAAACGAATTATTCAAAGTATTAGAATTAATTGAATCTGCTTTCGTTTTTTATTGGTCGAAGCAATATATAACTATTTATCGTATAACAATCTAAGAAATTTAAATTATTTGTACCTAATTTGATATTCATATTTTCTAAGTTGTACTATTAAAGATATTTTTGATAATAGTTGTAGACATGTCCGGTTCAACAGTCCAGTGGGCCTTGTGCAAATAATTTTTTTTTGCAGAAATTTAGAGTTTGTTACGTAAACTATATAAAATTTAGGGTTTTTTTTTAAAGTAATTAAAATATTTAGAACTTTTTTTACAAAAGAAAAAAATCAGCTAAAATTGTGGACTCTACGGTGGGACTCTGTGCAAGTGCATAGGTGGCAAATGGTTAAAACCGGGCCTGGTTCTAGATACCTAAATTATTCACACATAATCTATATCCGTTAATAAATTGATCATATATCAAATATGCACATGCCATGCTTAATGAGGGAGACGACGAAGGTGTTGGTGGTGTATCAACGAAAGGTATATGTCGGCTATTTTCTTTCCTTTTAATTTGGTCAACAAGTCTTTTATCTCTTCTCGTTTTTATGCTATATTTGGAGTTTTTCGTGTCTTGTACTAGTTTTGAAACCCGATCTCAACTTTGTGCTAATACTACTTAAGACTCTTTATTTCAAAGCTTCCATTGTTACAATTGAATAATTGTTTCAATCACTATTCAAATAATTTTTAACCGGTTCACGAATAAAAAAACTTCGGCTCGAATCGTCTTGCATTATACAAGACGTATTTTTAATACCAAAAAGCTATGGTGAAAGTTTGGACAAAGAAAATTTGACTTTCACTCAACAGGTCTTGTCTTTGCTCGATTCTTGTTAGCCAATAGGATTGGCCGTAGAACATACATGAATGAACTTATATTGAATTGTTGCTAGACCATCCCTAATTAACCCTACTAATAACCTAGAGGTGAGTTTTTGTTTAAGGAAACTTAACTTGCGTTCGGAGAACTTGGATTGGATCTTATATGCTTAAAAGAGTTAGAGGTTGTGCACCTAGTAGATTGGATTGTTCTCAATCTGATCTGATAATGACTCGACCAAAGCTTACAAATTGTCTTAATTAGAATGGTTGTTTTGCACGGTCACCGTATGACAATAGATTTTGTGATGTGTAGCATTTTAGGATATGCGTATCTTCCTTGCATCGACAATATGGGACAAAACTGATTACATTGTGTGAAATAATTCAGCTATGGTGTGAGAGCTTAGAACGAATAGCTGCTATATCGTGAACCATAGGGCTTGTTTAATTGCTGCATCATATATTGAGTTTAAAATGAAGTAAACTTAGGTTGGTTCACAATGCCATGGTTATTGAATTTTTTTGCATGATCTCAAAGAGAAGGCATATTTTTGTTGATTGTGTTTGGCTAAAGAGAGGGCACGAAGATCTAGTTTGTAAAAAAAATCGACTAGAAGGGGCTCAAAGAGTCACTAAGGAATAAAGCTCGTATGTGTGACCAAAGACCACAATGACCAAATTTGTTAAAGAAATATCCCAAGTTACTGGCTCTTGGTATTTCATCTATTGTGACTAGGCTTCGGTTTAAGAGAGAACTTGGCTGTAGATGTGCGTATATATGGTAACAAGGCTTGGAAAAAGATCCAAGTTTCTTACCATAGCTGATTGATTATGTGTGAACGTTAATATAAGTGGAGTGTGAAAGTTGATTCACAAGCTTGATGGTTAAAGACGATGTCATGCCTTAGGAAAAGAGTGTGGCATGCCTTTTAAGTTGTGTAGTTGGGGCACAGACTAGTTGTGGTCATAGGACATTCAAGTTGAAAAAAAAAAGAATTTACAATGTTTTCTAAGAGCGATGGACGTTTTATACTATTCTGATGTACATCTGAATTTTTTTTTGAACCTCATATTTAGATTTTTTGTAAAGAATTTTTTTGGATACAAAATTTTTTAACACTCGAATACGAATCTAACTAAAAAGAAATAAATACAAATCTAATTCTTCGGATTGGGTGTTATAAGTTTGTATCAGATCGAGGTTGTGGTCTCTAAAGAACCGGTAACTTATACGAGGCCATCTTATAACGATTTTTGGTATCTATACGATGTAATACATAACAATTACGGGCATAAACTCGTTGATCAATAAGATGTATAATTTTTTTCCTTATTTTATAAGGCTATCTATTAAAGACTGTTTAAATTTTGACCAAACATTCATCTCTGTCTTCATTGATATCAATCACTACAGTAATCAATCTTCTTTTCATCACGGCATGGTTTGCTTGTTATTTTACTATGTCGCTATTTCTTTCTTTTATTGGCATCTGCATATTTATAACATACTTGTAAAAAGCCCATCAAACTCGCTTGCTTCGGGTGTACAACACCACAAAGATCAAACTAACTAGAGAACTTTCTCATAAACAAAAGAGAGAGAAGGGGACATCAACAAAAATTAGCAGAGGATCATAAACAAAAAGAGGAAGAAGCTTTCTCACTTTCAAAGATCGTTTGAAGCCAGGGAAACAACGTACGATTGTGTTTATAGACTCCCTAGTGAACTTTAAGATCTAAAAAACTCCTCTATTTGTCGATATTTCTATCTTAAAATCGAGTAAACAAGCAAGCTAATAATAAATTATTTCTAAATGACAGAAAACAGTGAAAAGTTGACCAAAGTTCAAGCAAATAAGTATATACAATGCATTCCTTTATAGATAGATATTAAAAGGAGGCCTAGAACACAGACACCTATCTATGTATCTTCTTGACTCATTTATTACTACATCATACCCATCTAGCTATGTTTTGTTTTATAAATCTCCCACATTAAATTACAATGACGGTCAATGCAACTCACATTTTGTCAGTTTTTTTTAAGTTCAAACCTACATTTGTATATATAGGTCTAGCTTCAATCTTGGCTTCTTAACTATTTTATGTAACTGTTTTATCCCTAATCGGCCAAAAAAACTCACACCCACTTAGAGAAAACGGCAGTGGTGAATCCCTCCACATTTCAACCACCGGCAATGTTTTTAAAACCGGACCGGACCGGGGTCGGACCGGATATTAAACCGAAAACCGGCTACTGGTCCGGTTCGGGTCAACTTAAAAATCCACATCTAGTCAAATCGGAAATAAAACCGGGTTGAATCGGCAAAAAACCGGAAATCGGTATTGAACCGGAACCGCATCAAACCGGGTTTAACAATTTTTTTAATTAAAATTTTTGCTTTTTCATTTTTTTCTTTTAGTTATAAGTTTTTAGCCAAAATGTTTTGATAAAACTACTGAAATATTAAAATTTGTCCATATAAAATATTTTAAAATTATAAAACGCATAAAGATTTAGACCAAAACGCTTAAATTTACTACAATTGTGTTAGTATCTATCACTTAGTTTTATTTTGATTGATTTTTTTTTTTTTGTTTTTCAAATATTTATAATAATTGAAATAATTTATTTTATATTTGGATAGATATGGACATATAAATAAAAGAAAAATATCAGACCAAATATATATAAACTAATATATAAAAAACTATTAAATCTAGTTGAACCCGGTTGAACCTGGTTAGACCATATTAACCCACGATCCAAAATCTTTTCCGGTTCGGTCGCCGGTCCGGTTTTAAAATCATTGACCACCAGAGCAAAATGGCTTCAAATCCTCTTTGGTGACTTATTAATAACAATCTCAATCAATGTTTTGAAAACCGGACCGGACACCGACTCAGCATCATTGTTGGATGGCTTCTCTGACCGGCCTAACCGGGTATTTAAATATCTATATTTTCAATTATATATATAAGAGTAAGAACAATAGATTATGTAAGTTTTTAAAGAAATGAAAAAACATACCTAAACTTTATTTTTCTTATATCATTTTATCTTTTAACAAAATAAATTACAACAAAGTAAGATAATATATCATTTAAATGTAGAAATAATAATATGGAATATGGTTTGATCATGTAGTAATTGTCATAAACACACTTACATAACAAGATTTTAATCTATTTTGCATAAAAGTTTAGTTTTTTTTTTTATAAAAAAACAAAATAAATTTAAAAGTAAATAAATAGTAACTATAAATCATAATTTGAATTTTTGATGAAAAAAATCAAAATTTAGACTTAACTTTTGTGAACCGGGTTTTGACATGGAACCGAGTCACCGGTTTTACCGGTTTGGACAGTTTTACCGATCCAACTTAAATCCGGGTTTTAGCTAGAAAAGGAGTCCCGGTCGGACCGGTCCGGTCCGGTTTTGAAAACCTTGATCTCAATTTTGAGTTTTTTCGTCAAAAATTCAAATTATGATTTATAGTTACTATTTATTTACTTTTAAATTTATTTTGTTTTTTACTTAAAAAAAAAACTAAACTTTTATGCAAAATAGATTAAAATCTTGTGATGTAAGTGTGTTTATGACAATTACTACATGATCAAACCATATTCCATATTATTATTTCTACATTTAAATGATATATTATCTTATTTTGTTGTAATTTATTTTGTTAAAAGATAAAATGATATAAGAAAAATAAAGTTTAGGTATGTTTTGTCATTTTTTAAAAAACTTACATAATCTATTGTTCTTACTTTTATATATATAATTAAAAATATAGATATTTAAAAACCCAGTTGAACCGGTTGGATCGGTCAAACCAGCCATCCAACAATGGTGCCGAGTCGATATTCAGTCCGGTTTTCAAAACATTGCAATTTATCGAGGCGTGGGTCCAATAATGAAACTCATATAGGAGATGATGTGGCGATCGGATCTGATGGTAAATTAAATGGGTCCCATAACATTGGCCTTTGCCCGTGGGCAGACATAAAAGCTGTCAAAGCTTTTCCTCAGACTTGGCACGTTCTCATTGGCCAACCCTTGAATCACTTGTCAGTTTCTCTCAAAATGTAATTCATGGTTATGCATTATTTCATTAGGTGTCACCCAAACTCGGTAATACTCCAAAACAGTAATTACTAATATGACTTTTTTTTTTGTGTGTTTTTCTTACTTTCCTTACAAATGCATTTTTATCTTTCTCTCCGCCAAGTGCCAAGTGCCAAGTGCCAAGTGCATATTTTTCTAGATGAAATCTCAAACTATTTTTAATGCAAATCAAGACAGTCGCCTTTAATAATTTTGTTGAATTTAAGCCGTGGTAGGTCCAAACAAACACATGTGCTTGAAGGTTCAAAAATAGGAGCAAGATATCAAAAAAAGTTTGATATGATTGATACCAAATTTCTTTCATATTCGTAAATGCCAAATGATTTATATTCACCATTTAAACGGAAATGGTTATTGACTAGTATCACTTGGAACTTGATATTAAATGATGTGATATAAATGATGTGCGTGCCTAAGTACGTGCTAAATACTATATTTCTTTTATAAAAAAATGTTTAATTATTTGTTGATGAAATAAAAATGTGTTTAATCATTTATTGACGAAATTACCACATCCAATTATTATTGTTCTTAAGATTATTGCATGACATCTTTTTATTATCATTATTAGTAAATGCCATAACAACAACTACAAGGAAGACTTTGGAATAGCGACGAGCAAAATTCCCGAACATTACTCTCTGTATCTATTTACAATCTAAGTTCATAGTTTTCTTTTATCTCCCGTACTCTATATCATACACTATCTATCATTATTTTAACCAAACAAAAAAGCATACATACACTAACATTAAAGAAGATTCTAATTATGAATTTTCATACTAATCCAAAAAAACTATTATCTAACTCATTCAAAGAACAACCCAGAGATATCAGGATATGTCATTCATGAATGCTTGGGAACTCCTCCAGCATGTGACTCCTCTCACATCGCATGTAGTCACACAAAGATCCGATCACTTTCTTCAGTCAAACCGTTGTACTACAATATAGATACTGTGCGACAATATGCTCTCTAGTACACTGATGTGTATATGTTGAGGAGCCGCAAGTGTTTAGTCATGCCAACAAATGAGCATGACCACACATCTTCTGATGATGTAAAGCCTTCCCTTTTGCTCTCTCAAATATCCTCCAAGCTTTTTGTTGCATGGAGTCTTCTTCTTGGTGTCTTTCATGATAAAAGAACTCTAGAGAGAGAGCGAGAGAGAGAGAGAGAGAGAGAGAGAGAGAGAGAGAGAGAGAGAGAGAGAGAGAGAGAGAGAGAGAGAGAGAGAGAGAGAGAAAACGAGAATGAGGTTCCTTAGAACATGTAGAGATGTTGAGAAAAGAGAGAAAGACTTCACTTATATATATACTCACGTACATGTAAATAAATACATGCATATGTACTATGTAGGTAGACAAATATGTATACATCATACCCATTATAGATTCATGAAAACGAAACATGTAATAAGGGAACTGTATCCCATACTTCCTCTCATCATTCATTAAATATTCTTTTGTATTATTAAATAAAATGGAATTTGAGATTTAAATTCGAAACTAATAAAAGTCTCTCTCTTAATTAAGGCCATGCCATGTCAACATTTCTAAGAAGTAACAAGATTACAAAGGAATCTAAGCAACCCCACGCGCATTATGTTATTTTCTCTTGTTATGATACTTTGGAACCTGTCCTTGTCATCGTGTGTTGGGATCCTTATCAATGACATCTCTTACCCTACGTCGAACCAATTAACTAAAGATCTTAATAAATACAACAGTTGATTCATTAAATAGATTTACTTGACAAAAGAGTTTGATTGTTAACATATTTTCAACAATCTATGTACTGACTTTTATTTTTTTCAGCTGCGGTATATCTGAAAATTAATACATATATAGTATATTGTAGAACGATGAATGACTTAAAATACTTAATAAATGAAAAAGAAAGAAACCTCACACACACATAAGATTTTTTTATGTTCCTTTATGTAAGATTTTTTACTAGAAAACATGTATCAAAACATAGTATATTGTAGAACGATGAATGACTTAAAATACTTAATAAATGAAAAAGAAAGAAACCTCACACACACATAATATTTTTTTATGTTCCTTTATGTAAGATTTTTTACTAGAAAACATGTATCAAAACTTGATTAGAGATGGACAATTTTTTTGTTTCGAAAAAAAATAATTGTGTTGTAACCATGTTATGTGGGGACATAAAAACCCCAATGATATGATAAATAGGAAACACTGCAGTTAAAGCTTATCGCATTACCTCGAAGGCTCGAGCCCTCGGATCCAGACAAATTATCCGAAGCTTTCTTGTCTCTTTTACTTGTTCATCTTATTGTAGGGTATGTAGATTATTAGAGGGGTTAAAATATCTAAATTAGACAAAATAATCGTTTAATTAATTAGAAAAGAAAAGAGTGTTACACAGCCTGTAGTTTGATAAAACATGTAATGTACGGATGAAGACCGGTCGACATGTGACTATCCCGTGAAGGGCATGCTCTTTGCCTCTTCTAAGTTAAACAATGATGACAAAGAAAGTGAACGGTGTTTTTTTATGTGTATATTAAAAATCAGGTTCTAATAAAAATAATCAGAGGTTATACTTTTATTATGTTTGATGTATTTAAATCAATTGTATTTTTTTCGAAAAATGTAGCTGCTAAAAAAAATCACGTAAAATAGAACAAAAAAAAAAATTAATGCTCCCAAGTTCGGTACATTCTTCTTAGATAATTTATACTCCAATTTTAAGGATAATTAACAATAAATTCTGAATTCAGTCAGTATAATTTCGGTTAATAGTCGTATCTTTTTTAAACAATTTTTTTTTTTTTAATGTTAGGTGACTTTATATTGAAGATATTATAAATTATTATGAAAAATTATATTGATATTTATTATATTATACAAAAACAATATGTTGGTTTGTCACTTATTTAAAAGTACATTTGTTTGTTAACATTTCTCGTTTTTCATTTGTAGGCTTAACGCTTTCTGTGTTTTTTACCAAAGTGCCCTCATTCTATGTACAACTCATCAAATCCTTTCTCTTCTTGTACGTAATCGATGTTACTCATTTTTTTCCTTTCTTTATATTAATATACATTCTTCCATTTTCTTATAATCACATATATTTAATATTTTCTTTTAGTAAAAAATATAAAAATTTCAGAATCTTCCAAGATTTTAATAATCTTTACAATTTGATATTCATATTACTATAGTTTTTACATTGTATTTTAAAACTAAAGATGTATGATACATATAAACATGTATATAACTATGTTGTGTACACACATAAATACGTACACATACATATATATATATATATATATATACACATACATATCCACATACACATATGAATATATATCTTATATATTAAATATGTACACACATGAACATAGGCGTTCACATAAGACAATGTACACAAATATACATACTTGCATGGGTACACAAAATATATGTACACAGACATACTTATACACATATATATGTACACATATACACATACATGTAAAAACATATGTACACATATACACATATATGTACACATTTACGTATATATGTACACATACACACAAACACATACATAAAACATTTATACACATATATACATACACATATAAAATATATGTACACATATAGCTACACATGTACACATAAAACATATGTACACATACATATATACAAATACACGTACACATAAAATATATGCACACAAATATACATACACATGTAGTACACATAAAACATATGCACACACATATACATATACATGTAGTACACTTATAAAACATATGTACACGTATACACATATACATACAATTAAATATGTGAAACATATGTACACATATATACATGTACAATATAACATGTAACAATAAATTTATAAACATTAGAATGATTCGAAAATATGGTAATATGGAACTCTAAAGATTAAGAAAAAAGAATGGTGTTTGAAAAGTAAATAATTTAAAAATAAAATATATTTAGATATAAAAAACATACAAAACATATATGAAAAGGGGAAAAATAAGAAAATAATAAAAAAAGAAACAATGTGTACGTGGAAAGGAGAAAAAGAAAGAAGAGTGGCATTATCGTAAATATTTGAATGGATAAGGATAGAAATGTCGTGAATATACCCAAATTTGTCAAAATGCCACCTACCTTAAATAAGTGTCAAAATAACACCTACATTTTCAAAAAGTGTTATTTTCAAAAATACTCCCATACAAAAATTATACATGACATTATAACTAGTTAACAAATTTTATTCTCTTTGATAATTATAATCTGTTAACAAAATTTTCTATTCGTTTTTTTAGATAGTTGATGTCAATATCTATCACTATTCTATAATTTTAGTAGATATTTGTCGAAATGTTTAAATTATATTTTGATATGAATTTTTTTACTACTAAATATAAAAGTGTTTCAAAAGAAGTCTCATTATGGTGTTTTGTTTTGTTGTAGTGATTGTTTGATATGTTTTGTTTAACTATTGTTTCATAATCATGAGATCTATTTGTTATCTTCTACATATTTGGTTCATTCTTTAATTTGGTTCTAAGTACAAAAAAACCAAAAGACATGTAAAGTTCATAGCCTTTTTTGTTGTTCAATAGATATAAACATTAAGACTTACAGAGCTAAAGCCGAACGAGATGAAAAGAAAAGCATAATAGGAGCCAAAAACATGAATTGAAGTGCGATGAAAGCGAAGGGGAAGAAGCCAAAAATGCGAAAAAGAGAAATACGAAAGGTAACACATTGTGAAGATGAAGAGGATATAATGGAACGATTTGGGCATGAAATCAAGAAATCAATAGTTAACTTTGTTGATGATATGCATATTGTCATCATATCAGTCCCAATAGTTTAGATGAAGATGATTATTTGGTTTTGAGAGATAGATGAATGAGAAGGAAAAGAGAGAAAGATTTCTGGCTCTGAGATGGCTTGAGAATGAATATGCAAAAGTTCTTATCTATGTCGTTATGTTCAATAGAAACAATTGTGCATGTATGATCCGGTTTGGTATCATTCTTCTTTATGTTATTTGGTATTTGTTCATGTCTTTTACTGGTTTGTGTTCATATTTAACTGGTTTTTACTTCTGTCAAGTTTGAGTGCCTTCACAAATAAGCATATAGAGAAGAGAAAACTACTACATCCTAGATGCAGAAACGCTGAATAAAAAACTACTCCTCTCTATGTTGTAAAGCAATGTTTTCATCAAAATGAGCAAAGTGTGAAATCTCAGCGAGGAGAGGTGATAGGATGGTTCTTGAAGCATATGTAACCAAGAAGAATTTGAGAATCGTTTATGAACTCATGGCGAGCAAGTGTTTTGCTCATAGATTCTATCAGTTGCTCAGAGAAAATCTCAGAAGAAAATGAAATTGTGGTTTCCTCACAAGCGAGCAAGTTACTCCAACAAGTCCCGCTCCGCACTAGTTTGAAAGATGGATAAGTGCATCTTTTTTAAGAAGAGGCTTGGGCGGGGCTAGCGAAAAAACCCACATTCTCTCTTGTATAACAAGGTTTTATGGTCTAAATCATATTTTAAGTTTGTATTTTGATTCCCATTTATTGGCTGGAAAACATTGTGTCATTGTCTTGTGACATATATTAATGCATTTGCCTCTTTTTGAACAAAGAGGATTTGGGATTGAGAAAGTCCACATCTCGATTGTACCGCTATTGTACAATGGTATATTATCAAACTAGGTTTATAAAACCCTAAAAACCTAAGTAACTTTGTTTAGCTCAAATGTTAAACAACATATTGTTTTAAACCACTAAATGCTTTGTTGTATAAACTCCATATACAAAAGACTCATAAGTTTTGCTTTCTTTCACTTTATTTTTAAAATTGTTCCAACTAACTTTCGCTTTAATTTCTTTGCGTTTATAATTTTAATTTCTCTAATGCCTAAAGTAGCTAGTACGAAAGTTTCAGAACTGAGGGATGACACTATCGGCATGTGATGGGATCCCAAAAGATGCAGCATAACCATCTCTCATAAGAAGAGGCATGAGTGGAGCTTGGAAAAAACCACACTCTCTGTTGAAAAACAAAGTTTTCATCAAAATGTGACAAAATGTGACACTCGGCCAATTGATAATCCGATTGCGGTTTCCTAACAATCGGTTGATGTAGAACTACATGGCTAGGATTGAACAACTGTTCAAAAAATTGATAAACAAATATGTATATCACTCAAAACCAAAACATTCAGTTATGGACCACTTCAAAATAATTAAAAAATCATTTATGGATAGAATATTCTCCTGTATCTATCATTGGATATACCATTTTCATTAACGGGTCAAAATGTGTACAAAATCGTATTTATCATTGGATATACCCTTTCCATCAACGGATCAAAATGTGTATCAAATTGTTCTACTATATTCTCTACCCATAAAAACTATATAATTAACACAAAATGTTCCAACTAAACCACATATCTTGTTTCTTCATTCATCGGCTACTATTTTGTTTGAGGCAACCCAACAATATCAAACATAATTATCAGCTTCAATCTTTCCAGATTGTAACATCCGCAAACCAATTTTTGGGAATTGAGAAGAGGTATCGATCGACACAAGGTGTGTATCAATCGACACCAATGTTTTTGGTTAAAATCGGTTCAATTTTTAATCGTGGTTTGGGTTCGGAAACCCTAGAAGCTGATATAAAACACGTTTTGGCCGTGCAACCTCGGAAAAGGGGCAGAAAAACGTGTTCATAGAGAGATAAGAGACTGTGAGTGAGTTTTGTTGATTTTTGGATCGTTATAGTGATTGATTGTCGTTCTTAGAGTGTTTATCAGTGTTTATAGCGTGAAATCCGTGAAATCTGTGAGTTTGAGACTGATTTTTGTTGTTGCTCTCATTCTCTATCCGATCCGTTCAAATCCTTTTCTTTAAATCTAAGGTGAATGCGCGACTATGGTTTATCTAGGATAATCAGATGGTTTGATGCTTGATTGATTGATTTTTGATGGACTCGATATGGTGTTTTCATATTCCGTTAAGTGTTGTTTCGTGTACTGTGTTGTGTTGTTTATCGTTGCAGAAGATCGCTCGATGAACCGGATTCGAGTCATGAGAGGATAGGCTCGATTTTGTGTTCTGCGACGGCGTGTCGACGACACCTAGTGGCACTGTCGATTGACACCCATTACGAGCTCATGCCGATCGACACTGTGGTGGTGCATTGTTCGACACATGTTTTTGTCGTGTCGATCGACATTGAAACAACCAAGTTTTTTTTTTATATAAATAATTAACCTGAATTATGTATTTTCATAAATACTAATTCTCAACGGTTAATTCAAGCATTTAAACCAATGGTTAATTAGGTAAATATTATGTTTTAGATATGTAATTAGGTGAGTAACATGCAAAGAATATAAATTTGGTGAGTAGCAAATTGTTGATCCAATTGGACAAAAATGCCCTTAACTACAAAAGCACAATACATTATAGTCAACTATACAAATTTACATAGTTCACTATATCAAACATACAAATAAATGATAGTTCACTATAATATAACAAAATTACATAGTTCACTATATCAAACATACATACAAAGGATAGTTCACTATAATAAAGAATAGTTCACTATATAATTTGACAATACTCAATGATAGTCTACTAAATATACCTGTTAATTTACTATAATAGTTCACTATACTTATACAAACATTAGTTCTTTGGCTAGTAAAGAGACAAAGGCAAAATAAATAGTTGTAATCAACTATGCAAATTTACATAGCTCACTATATTAAATATAAATATAAAAGATAGTTCACTATAATATATAGATAGACAATACCCAATAATAGTCAACTATATAAATATACATACTAATCTATGGGTATAATCAAAATTTTATATAGGTAAATTGTCAGATACTAAAAGACTAATATTGATGCTAATTTCCCTTAAGTCAAATAATTCCAATAGATAATTAAATCAAGCAAAATAGTTCCAAATTCCAATAACGCAACATAGCATCTCTAGCAACCTAAACTCTAGGTCCTACAAAAATTTTAAACTCATAAAATATCCTAATCATCCTCTTCCTATGCCATGATTCTGCGATCACACTTTTCCTATACCTGCAACACATGGGGAAACGACTTGCGTGAGTATTATCACAAATACTCAATGAGATGGTTGTACCATCTACGACGTATCACTCACGTTCAAATAACAAATACAATACCAATACCACACCACAACAACATAGAACAATTAGGAATCACCAGAATTGCACAAACGATAATACACAGTTTCGTGTCGAGCGACACACTCAGTGTCGATCGACACGACCTCACAGAGCACCGAATTCAAGCCTCTCCTCTCATGGCTTGATTCCGATGAACTCGAGTCGCTTTCCTGCACAAGAACACAGAAAAATACACAACAACAAGTACACAAGTATACATATACCACTCGTATCAATAAACCATACAATCATTCCACATAATCGCATTATATCAACATATTCTTGCCTAGAAGTCATGGTCGCGCAGTCACCTTAGCCTAGAAAGATTGATTTCGAATTGATCAACGAGAACACACACACAAATCAGGTCTTCAACGATCCAAAACTCTATGATCCGAAACATTCCCTCAAAGCACTCGATGAATAATGACTCAACAATGATCTACTACGTCTAAAACCCCGAATAATCTCCTAGAATCACCCAAAATTCTATCTCTTCTCTCAAGAACAAAGATTCTCTCTCAACCTCACTATTTTCTGAATTTGAAAACCAAAAAATCAGCCACAAAAAGGTCTTGACGAATTTATATATGAAGCCCTAGGGTTAACACCCTTAAACCAAACCAGAATTCGCGATTAAAAGTTAATCCAGTTCTGCCCATATTTGGTCGTGTCGAGCGACAGACCCCCTGTCGATCGACGCGACCAAAATTTCCAAGCTGGATTGCACACATTTGGTCGTGTCGTTCGAGAGACCCTTGTCGATTGACGTGACCAAAATCCCCAAACTGGGTTTTTGGTTCGCGGGCGTTACAAACACCATGGTGGTGTGTCGATTAACACTGACCTCTTTGAATTGATGTTTCTTTTGTGTGTTTGTTTTATCGTATCCCGATCGTAGTAAATTGCTACTTGATTTATGTGTATCTTGTAGGCCTGGACATTCGGTTTCCCGTTCGGAATTCGGGTCGGGTTATTCGGTATTCGGGTTTTCGGTTTGATGAATATGAAACCCATTCGGGTTATTACAATTATTGGTTCGCTTTCGGTTCGGGTATACTCGGGTTCGGTTTGGTTTTTGGGTTACCCGAATAACCCGAATACCGTGTATCTTGGCATTGATTATCTTATGTGTATAACCGGTAGGGTCTTGAGTCTGTTGTTTATTATTTGGAATCTAGAAACTAGTGTTTAGGTTGCTAGTGAATTTGTGGAATTGATAATTGAAATTGTTGTTCTTGGTTAATTGGTTTATATGTTATTCCGTTGGTATTCGTGTGTTTTTTGTTTTGAATTAACTATCAAGAATTAGTATTTATGGGAACACTTAATTCGGGTTAATTAATTGAAAAAAAAAGTTTGGTTGTTTCAATTGGGTATTAGAGCCCTGACGGTTTTAGGGCAGTTAGAAATGGTTCAATCGAGACAATGTGACTGAATTTATTAGAAGTGTTTAGTTAATTTTGTGAGTTTAGAGTCTTAGATCATCCTCTTCGAGCCTTTAATGAGATTTCACGGTATGTGTTGTTTGACTTCTATTTTTTTGTGAATTATAGTATTTTTGTCTGTATTTTTGGAAAATGCAGAGTGATGGATGCTAGTGTTAGAGGTGTTGGTAGATGTAGAGGTCGGGGCCATGGTTGAGGCCGAGGTCATGGTCGGGGACCAGTGAGTGAGTCCATCAAGAGTGCGACGCATGTGCAGGCTTCTAGGACGCCAACGCATCAGGAGGGGTCTGTGAGCGAGACCAATACGAGTTTCAGCGTGAGTGTTGTCGGTTCCGGGGTGGGTGCCGGAGGGACTGATGCTGCGGGGTTGCGAGGCCTATCTGGCGAGGATTGTGATGCCGTAGTCTGTAGGTGAGGTTGTAGTGAGGGATATCTGTGTTGTTCATGACTTCGAGGATATCTTTTGGTCGTTGAAGGGATTACCGCCATCTTAGTATGATCCTTTCATGACTGAGTTAGAGCCCAAGACAGTACCGATATCTAAGGCACCTTACAGGATAGCTCCAATAGAGCTAGTAGAGCTCAAAAAGTAGCTTGAGGATTTGTCAAGTAAGGGGTTTATTAGACCGTGGGGAGCGCGGTGTTATCCGTGAAGAAGAAGGATGGGAGTTTTTGGTTGTGCATCGATTACCGGGGACTTAACCGAGTCACTGTAAAGAACAAGTACCCTCTCCCAAGAATTGATGAGTTATTAGATCAGTTGAAAGGTGCTACTTGGTTCTCTAAGATGAACTTCGCATCGGGATACCGTCAGATTCTTATAGATGAGGCAGTTGTTCGTAAGATGGCTTTTTGGACGAGGTATGGGCATTATGAGTTTGTAGTGATGCCTTTCAGTTTAACGAATGTGCCAGCAACTTTATGATGTTGATGAACGGCGTGTTCTAGGAGTATCTAGATGTGTTTGTGATCATCTTCATTGATGATATCATGGTGTATTCGAGGAGACATGAGGAGCACGAGGTCATTTGAGATTGGTGTTGGAGAAGCTTCGTGAGTTGAAGATGTATGCTATGTTGAGCATGTACAGTTTTTTATCAGCGAAAGATAGGATTTCTCGATCCTATCGTCTCTGCTGAGGGATTGTATATGGATCCGGCAAAGATAAAAGCTATAAGAGATTGGCCTAGACCAAGTAACGCCACTAAGATCAGGAGTTTTCTTGGGTTGGCAGGATATTACAGGAGGTTCGTCAAGGGATTTACGAGTGTGGCGCAGTCTATGACGAAGCTGACATAAAAGGATGTCCCGTTTGTATGGTCATCAGAGTGCAAGGAGAGTTTTGAAAAGCTGAAGGAGATGTTGATGAATACACTTATCTCGGCGTTGCCCAAGCCGGGTAAGCCTTATGTGATGTACACGGATGCATCATGAGTTAGTTTGGGATGTGTGTTGATGCAGGAGGGTCGGGTGATTGCATATAATTTGAGGCAGTTGAGGGATAGTACACGCAGTTATCCTACCCATGATCTTGAGTTTGGTGCAGTTATGTTTGCCTTGATGATTTGGAGGTCTTATCTTTATGGCGGGAGGGTGCAGATTTTTACGGATCACAAGAATCTGTAACATATCTTTACTTAGCCATTGTTGAATATGAGGCAGAGGCGCTGGGTAGAGTTATTGGCAAATTATGATCTGGATATTGTTAACCATCTGGGTAAGGCTAACATGGTAGCAGATTTTTTGAGTCGACGGGGAGTGGATTCGACTTCGAAGCAGGATGTGGCGGCATTAGTGAGCGAGATTAACACTCTGCATTTATGTGTTATTTCATAGGAGCCTTTGGGTTTGGAGGCAACTGATTAGGCAAATCTTTTGAGTAGGATTCGAGTGGCTCAGGAGAGTGATCAAGATTTGATTGATGCTTCTAGAATGGTTGGTTCTGAGTATCAGGTCTCTTTGAATGAGACGATTCTTACGTATGGGCGAGTGTGTGTACTTAAGGATGATTCATTGAGACAAGAGATCTTGAGTGAGGCTCATGCGAGCAAGTTCTCGATTCTTCGAGGAGCGACTAAGATGTATCGTGATCTCAAGTGATACTATCACTAGGTCGGGATGAAGAGAGATGTGGCTAGTTGGGTCGCAGTTTGTGGTACGTGTCAGCTAGTGAAGACTGAGAATCAGGTTCTGAGTGGTTTGTTGCACAGTTTACCCTTTCTATAGTAGAAGTGGGATATGATCATGATGAATTTCGTGGTGGGATTGCCTAACTCCAAACTCTTAATAGTGGATCGTCTGACCAAATCGGCATATTTTCTGGCCATTCAGAAGATCGATGGAGCTGCGGTTTTGGCTAAGAAATTTGTGAGGAAGATTTGCCATCCAGTATTGTGTCAGATAGAGATCCTAAGTTCATGTCTAATTTTTAGAGAGTATTTCAGGCTGAGTACAACCTATCATCCTCAGACGGAAGGGCAGTCTGAGAGGACGATTCAAACACTCGAGGATTTGCTGGAATGTGTGTTCTGGATTGGGGTGGTCATTGGGTGGATCACTTGTGTCTGGCTGAGCTTGCGTATAATAACAGCTTTCAGGCAAGTATTGGGATGACTCCTTATGAGTCTTTGTATGGAAGGCCCTGTCGGACACCAATATACTGGACCTTATACTGGACCCAAGTTGGGGAGCAGAGCATTTATGGTGGTTATTTTGTTCAGGAAACGACATAAAAGATTCATGTTTTGAAGCTGAACATGAAGGAAGCTCAGGATTGGGAGAGGAGTTATGCTGATAAGAGGAGGAAAGAGTTGGAGTTTGCGGTCAGAGATAGAGTATATCTCAAGATTACCATGTTGCGTGGTCCCAACCGGTCGATTTCACAGAATAAGCTGAGTCCAAGGTTTATGGGTCTGTTCCCGGTGGTTGAGCGAGTTGGATTAGAGACTTATCGGTTAGAATTACCTCCGATTATGAAGACGTTTTACAAGGTTTTCCATGTTTCGATGTTGACAAAGTGCCTGCATTAGTCGGAGGAGGTTGTGGCTAAGATGCTGGATGATCTTTAACCGGATTTATCTGTGGCAGTGAGACCTGTGAGGATCCTCAAGAGGATACTGTTGCTGCGAGTCTTGTGGGACTGTGGCGGTGTCGAGGAGGAGACTTGGGAGCCAGAGGCAAAGATGAAGTTAAAGTTCAAGAAATGGTTCGACAAGCATGTCGCAGCTTGAGCTTCATGTTCTTTGTGGTTCCAGTTTCTAATGTTTAGCGTGGTTCTATGTTGTTTCGATTCATGTATTTTTCGTTTGTGTTGTCATGATTTATACATTTTTGGAGATTTATAAGATGGAGTTTTCTTATACTTATGTGTTATTAAAAGTTGAGTAATTCTTCTTATATGTGTTTGTTTAGTTGACCAGTGGTTGGTCATGATTGTGATGATATTCCGGGTTTGGGAATATCGTGTTCGGACCACATGAAGTAGTTCTAGTCGTAGATGTTTATATGCATTTTGGAATTTATTGCTTTAGGGGTTGTGGTGTCTCTGAATAACTAATTTTTGGAGACGGTGGTTCTCTTGTATACTTATTTGGGGATGGTGATTCGCAATATAAGTAGTAAGAGATAGTGTTCTCTCTAGGGGACGGTTGTTCCATGTATACCCAAAGCTCAAAGGAGTGTTTTCTGAGAGTGTGAGTGGTATGATACACCGTGGTGGTCTGGTAATGAGTTAAGAGTAATAAATGTCTGAAAACGTACTTGTAAGCATAAGACTCAATGTGAACCTCCGAGATAAGGTGAGATGATCTCGAGTGGTGTTGACCGGTTTGGGTCATGGGTTTTGGTCTATGATAGACGATTTTGAGGATTCGAGGTCGAATCCATTGTTAGTGGGGGAGAGTTGTAACATCCGCAAACCAATTTTTGGGAATTGGAAAGGGGTGTCGATCGACACAAGGTGTTTTTTGTTCGACACCAATGTTTTTGGTTAGAACCGGTTCGATTTTTAATTATTCGGTTTGCGTGGTTTGGGTTCGGAAACCTTAGAAGCTGATATAAAACACGTTTTGGCCGTGCAGCCTCGGAAAAGGGGAAAAACGTTTTCATAGAGAGAAAAAAGATTGTGAGTAAGTTTGTTGATTTTTGGATCGTTCTAGTGATTGATTATCGTTCTTGTAACATCTCGAAACCAAATATGTGCATTTTAGATTTTAGATTTTTGATCGCGGTTTGGTTTGGTTTAATGAATTAAACCTAGGGCCTCCGTATTTAAGTCTTTTATCAGACTTATGGTCGTGTTTCATCAGAGAAATCGTGTGAGTGAGGCAGAGAAGATATTGTGAGAGTTTTCGAAGGATTGTTGCAAAGAAATCCCTCGGAAACCTTCTCGTTTGTTTCCCTGAGCGTAGAGATAACCGTGCTACGTAGCTAGTAGCGTTAGGGTTTCGTTCCTGCGAGTTTCAGCCTCTATTTGTCACTGTTCATTGTCGTTTTTCGTTTGTTTTTCCTTTTTCCCCTTTTTAATCTGTATTCAAGGTGAGTGTGTGATCGCGATTACGGGATTAGTTTGTTAGGTGATTGAGTGATTGAATCGTGATTGTTATGATGGATTTTCCTGTGTTTTGTGTGGCTGGTGTTTGGTCCTGTTTTTGAGATATTCCAAGTTAGGAAGTATCAAGTTTGACCGCGAGAGGTAGTTCTAGTCGATAGATGTTTATAGACGTTTTAGAATTTATTACTCTAGGGACTGCGGTTTTGAATAACTCATTCATTTTGTCTGGAGATGATTAGTTCTTCAGTGAGGATGATTAGTTCCTCATAGGAGATGATTAGTTCTCATGTATACTCTTTTGGGATGATTAGTTTCCATTTTGAGTATCAAGGGATGATTAGTTCTCTCGAGGGGATCATTAGTTCCCCTGTGTACCCGGAGCTCAAAGGATGCGTCCTGAGAGTGGATGGGACACGTGACACCGATAGCTCAAAGGATGCGTCCTACGAGTGGGAGGGATGTGGAATGAGTCAAGAGTAATAAATGTCTGAAAACGGGCGTATAAGCATGAGATTAGACGAGGGCCTCGAAGATCGGGTGTTAGGATCTCGGGTGGTGTTGACCAGTTTTTGGTCAGGTTGTGGGTCTGTGTTAGACAGTTTGGCGGATTCGAGGACGAATCCAGGGGGAGAATTGTAACATCCCAAAACCAAATAAGTGCATTTTGTTAAGGGTGTCGATCAACACCATGGGTAGTGTCAATCGACACCTGTTATTGCAGAATCGGGTTTTTAGATTTTTGATCGCGGTTTGATTTGGTTTAATGGATTAAACCTAGGGCCTCCGTATTTAAGTCTCTTATTAGACTTATGGCCGTGTTTCATCAGAGAAATCGTGTGAGTGAGGCAGAGAAGAGATTGTGAGAGTTTTTGAAGGATTGTTACAAAGAAATCCCTCGGAAACCTTCTCGTTTGTTTCCTTGAGCGTAGAGATAACCGTGTTGAGTAGCTAGTGGCGTTAGGGTTTCGTTCCTGCGAGTTTCAGCCTCGGTTCATCGCTGTTCATCGTTGTTTTTCGTTCGTTCGTCCCTTTTCCCCTTTTTAATCCGTATTCAAAGTGAGTGCGTGATCGCGATTACGAGATTAGTTTGTTAGGAGATTGAGTGATTGAATCATGATTGTTATGATTGATATTCATGTGTATTCTGTGTGATATGTGGTAGCTTTGTCGTGATCAGTATTGTACGATAAAACGGGACCGAGTCTCGTGAGGATTTTTACTGGGTCTATGTTTCTGCGAGAGGTGTCGATCGACACCTAGTGGCAGTGTCGATCGACACCACTCTTTTTGATCGCGAGGTTTGGTTTTGGTATTGGAGTGTCGATCGACACCCAGGAGGTGTGTCGATCGACACCACTTTTTACTTTGTGAAATATTGCTTATTTGTTGAATGTTGATTGTTCGCATAGTTATTGGCATTCTATTTCCCTATTTTGTAATCGATAGGCGGGATGACCGCTTTACTGAGTATTTATGATAATACTCATGCAACTTTGTTTTCCCTTTTGAGTTGCAGGTAAAGGAAAAGTGTGATCGTGGAATCGAGGCGTAAGAAAAGGATGATAGGGTTTATGTTGTTGTTTAGTCTAGCGAACCGTTTGTTAGGTTGCTAGTTCAGTTGATTCCTGAATTTGATGTTTGAATTATTTTGGATATTTGGTTATTTATTTTATGGAGTTATTGGATTGTTTATCTGGATTATTGGTTTATTGTTTTCCGCAGTATAAATTATTAGGTCGCAAAAAAAAAAGCCTGGTTGTTCAGTTCTTAGAGTGTTTATCAGTGTTTCTAGCGTGAAAGTCGTGGATCATTGTGAGTTTGAGACTGATTTTTGTGGCTGCTCTCATTCTCGATTCGATCAGTTCAAATCTGTTTCTTTAAATCTAAGGTCAGTGTGCGACCGTGGTTTATCTGACATAATCGGATGTTTTGATGCTTGATTGAATGATTTTTGATGGAAACGATATGGTGTTTTCATATTCTGTTGCTGTTGGATGTTGTTTCGTGTACTGTGTTGTGTTGTTTATCGTTGCAGAAGATCGCTCGCTGAACCGGATTTGAGTCATGAAAGGATAGGCTCGATTTTTTGTTCTGCGATGGCGTGTCGATCGACACCCTTTACGAGCTCGTGCCGATCAATGCCGATCAACACCATTGGGGTGCATTGCTCGACACAAGTTTTTGTCGTGTCGATCGACACCGACCTCTTTGTATTGATGTTTGTTTTGGGTGTTTGTTTTATCGTATCGTGATCATAGTGAATTGCTAGTTGATTTATGTGTATCTTGGCATTCATTTTCTTGTGTGTATAACCGGTAGACGGAATGACCGTCTCACTAAGTATTTGTGATAATACTCACGCATCTCGTTTTGCCATTTGATGCAGATAAAAATAAAATGTGATCATGGAATCATGGCAAGGAGAAGAGCATGATTTAGGTTGCTAGTGGAACCTTGTGTTTAGGTTGCTAGTGAATTTTTGGAATTGATAATTGAAATTTTTTGATATTGGTTATCTCTTGGTTTATTGAATTATTGGATTTATTCTTGCTTAATTAGTTTATATGTTTTTCCGCTGGTATTTGTGTGTTGTTTGGTTTGAATTAATTGTTGATAATTAGTATTTATGAGAATACTTAATTTAAATTAATTAAAAAAAAAGTTTGGTTATTTCACAGATAAACCAAAATTACGAATTACCTTAAGCCTAGCTTTCAAACCCCAATTTCGCACGATCTTTTCCTCCAAAACAGCTCAAATGCCGAAAATATATGTGAATTCAATGTAGATTTTTATGGAATAGGGTTCGATCTAAAAATTTTGTAGTACTTCAAACCAAATGAACGTTAAAACACCATGATGTTTTACCCACAATAAAATAACATCATGTTTTTCCCTTTTTGTTTCAATTTTTAGATTTTCATACAAGATTTTATATAATACATCATTTTATAACTAGTTATTTTCTGAATCTATATTTATAGAACATCAATTTTTAGCTTCTTTAATAATCATAGTATGTTAAGTGTTAATAAATTTTTATATCCGTTTTTTATATGTTAATACCCTAACAATTCTAAAATTTTAGTTGATAAAAAGTATAAGTGTGACTGAATAATTAGTATTGCGGGAAGACAATACATAAGACATTAAGACCAAAGATGAAAGCCCCAGTTAAGCATTTCTTTAACTTAATCAAAACTAAAACTTAATAGTGGTATATTCATATATATGATGACTATTGTTTATATTGTCTTGGTTGAAAAAAGAGTACATTTTGTATGAAAAGTGAAAATAATTATAATTTGCCCCCTATTTAGTAAAGTGGTAGAAAAAGAATTTTAAACATGCTAATTCTACGGTCTCTTTCATAATGGCTTATTCCCTTTCGTTGAATCCAGTATTACCAGTTTTCAATACCTGGTACACTTGAACATGAAAATGATGCTTGAGCTTTCTTTGTAAAAGAGAAAGATGATTCAATCACACAAACTATAAAATAGGTTTCTTTCCTCATCAAGTTACTAATGTATTGATTCAGAAAATATCGTTGTGTATAAAATCTATAAAATATCGATTCAGAAAATAACTAGTTATAAAATCAGAATAAAAAAGATTTGCCTCAAACTAAGCTTGAATTGGTTGGGTTTATCTAAAAAAAAACCGATGATTAAGGAAAGAAGAATCGGAAGATTTTGTGTTAAGATATAGTTTTGATTGATAGAGAAAATAGTAGTGGAAAGATTTGGTGCATATTTTTTAGTATTGTTTAATGGAAATATTCAATGTCTGATATTCTACCATGAATGATTTTTTATTCATTTGAAGTGGTCCATCGTAACCGAATGATTTGTTTATCAATTTTTCCTGCTCAATCCGACCCATGGAGTTGGACTTCCACCAATTGTGAGTAAGCCACAACCGCAATATCTTGTTAGACGTTCGAAGCCAAGCAGTGGGAGCAAATCTTGTAAACCAAACAATGATAGTGTCTCCGATCATCCATTTGAGTCTTTGAGGAAACATTTGGCAACTGTAAGTTCAGATTCTATCTTCAGAATCCTCATTGATGAAGACTCTCATTTTCAAGAAAGAGTGTGGTTTTACCGAAACTCCTCTACTCAAACCTATTTGTACGGGAGATGCACTTGTACGTGTTGCAAACCAGACCGGAGCGGGAATGGTCGGAGTTATATATTACCTTGGTGCGGGATGGCTGCTTTATATGTATCCTTTCACAAATGAGCAAAAGAAGGTGTTGAAGAAACAAGAGGAGACGTTTCTAGAGGCAAGGGAGAAATGTTAGGTAGAATCCGTAATGTGGAAGCAGAGAATGCTGTAATGAAGCGTGAGTTTCACAAAATGGTAACGGGCGTTAATGAACTCAAGAAGTTAGCAAAATCATTATGGCTAGGATTGAGCAACTGTTCAAAAAATTGATAAACAAATATGTATATCACTCGAAACCAAAACATTTCGTTATTGACCACTTCAAAATAATTAAAAATCATTCATGGATAGAATATTCTTCTATATTTATCATTGAATATACCATTTTCATTAACGGGTCAAAATGTGTACAAAATTATTTATCATTGGATATACCCTTTCCATCAACGGATCAAAATGTGTATCAAATTGTTCTACTATATTCTCTACCCATCAAAACTATATAATTAACACACAATCTTCCAACTAAACCACATATCATGTTTCTTTATTCATCGGCTACTATTTTGTTGGAGGTAACCCAACGATATCAAGCATAATTATCAGCTTCAATTCTTTCTAGATAAACCAAAATTACAAAATCGATAACACTTACCTTAAGCTGATAATCGATTTCGTAATTTTGTCGAAAATATATGTGGATTCAATGTAAATTTTTATGGAATAGGGTTCGGTCTAAAAAATTTGTAGTACTTCAAACCAATTGAAGGCATGTTGTTTTACCCACAATAAAATAACATCAAGTTTTTCCTTTTTTCTTTCAATCTTTAGATTTTCATACAAGATTTTATATAATACATCATTTTATAACTAGTTATTTTTTGTATCTATATTTATAGAACATCAGTTTTTAGCCTCTTTAATAATTATAGTATGTTAAGTGTTAACAAAATTTTATATCCATTTTTTATATGTTAATACTCCAACAATTCTATAATTAGTATTGCGTGAAGACAATACATAAGACATTAAGACCAAAGATGAAAGCATTTCTTTAACTTAATCAAAACTAAAACTTAATAGAAAAGTATATATGATGACTATTGTTTATATTGTCTTGGTTGAAAAAAGAGTGTACAGTTTGTATGAAAAGTGAAAATAATCATAATTTGCCTCCTATTTAGTAAAGTGGTAGAAAAAGAGTTTTAAACATGCTAATTTTACGGTTTCTTTCATAATGGCTTATTCCCTTTCGTTGAATCCAAGTATTACCAGTTTTCAATACCTGGTACACTTGAACATGAAAATGATGCTTGAGCTTTCTTTGTAAAAGAGAAATATGATTCAATCACACAAACTATAAAATAGGTTTCTTTCCTCGTCAGCTAAAGAGTAGGTTCTATAGGTTTTCATGAATAAAAATATAAAATGTACTATAAAATTACATTTTAGTAGAAAATATGACACGACTGTTGAGAAAAATGATTAGAACAAGGGAAAAGACTAAGAGAATCTATCGAAATCATGAATGTAAGAAAGAGAGTGACCAGAATGAAGATTAGAGTGAAAAAACTAAATCACATGAGGTGCAACTCTATAGTCACATGGATATGCCGACTTCATAGCCATGTTCATCTCTTTAGAATAATGGAGCTGAGTTTTTTTCCCTTGCCTCCTGCAATTTCAAAGACATATTTAGGTGCGACAAAATATTGTTTACAAGACTGGAGAAGTAAAGATATCCCAAATTCATGAATGATACATGGCTTTACATAGTATCCGCATGTGATGTGAACACTAATTTTAAATCCAGAATGTGGGAATGAGAAGCAGAAAAATAACTCTACATGCACATTTGTAGCAATGAAAAAAATCAAACTTCGAAGTCTAACCTTTCTCCTCATCTCTTTCTTTTCTCTCGAGGAACGAATATACCGTATGCCTAAGCAACAATATTTGATTTTGTTTGTGGAAATTGTGTTGTCTGCTAGGATTGTTACAATTAAGAGACGATATATCATAATGATCAGGGCCGGCCCAATTGATTTTGTTGCCTAACGCTAAAAATAAAAATGATGCCCTATTTTAACAAGAAGCAGATTCGAACCGTGACCACTGAAAAAGAAACTAAGAACGCAACCACTACACTAGCTTAACATTATTGTTCATGATGCCCTTTATTTTACTAATAAATAGTGATGCCTAATGCATCATGTTTTACATGCGTCACCTCAGGGCCGGCCCTGATAATGATTGATAAGTATACGAGCATGACCAAAAAAACAGAAGAGTAAATTTCTTAGCAAATCGTTAAATTGGATAAACGATGTTCCACAACCCCAAAATCCAATTTCTTCAATAACCTAAAAGCAATCACAATACTTAAGGGTTTCTCAAGCTGCATTTCAACTAGATACAATATAATTTCTCTCAAACGAAAATGAGTGGTAGTCTAGGACTACAGAGTCACTCATAAGTTATAATAAACTGAACATCATTTAACTTGAAGTATATTTACCGAGATGAACAATTACTAGGAAGCAGACAAATTTGTAAAGAATCTCAAATAGATATGACATGTACATATCAAAATATACTCCCACAGCAGAAAGCTTCGTATAGAAAACTCTAAAAGAAAAATAGAAAACATGCTTTTTCTATGGTACACAAAAGAGCACATCTTTGGTGATGACTATCAACAAGTAAAGTTAGTTCCTTCTTTCTGTGCTTAAAGAGCTTTGCAACAAACATGCTTGCCAATCTGGTTGTAGAACAAAATCAGTGAAAAACCTATGTAAAAGAAAAAATAGCTCTAGTTCCAGCTTTAGACCTTTTGAGCAGCTTCAACTATCATCTATGAAAAGAAAAAAAATAGATCGAATCATATTATGCCCACATGTGAAAAATGGTGCTTTGGTGTAGGAAATGGTGTTGGGTTGGAGATGCCGAAAAGACCAAGTATAAGCTATTGTTGATACGAGTTCAGACATGATCATACCATTGCTTTATTTATCATTCACCAATCATCTTATTTAATGGCAACAATGATAAGTGAAACTGATATACAAGAACGCAACTCCCGTAAAACAACTACACTATATAGATTTTGAAAAAGCAAATTGTATTCACTTTAAACTATAATACTCAGGCACTGAGAGATATATCAAACCCCAACTGATGTAAGACAACAATAACCCCATCCGTCTCCTTCATACTAGGAAATAAATCCATTTTGATGCATTTGGTGCCTCTATTCTCCTTTCTCTTCTCACTCGAGCTCTTTGAGAAAGTCAATGTTGTCCACAAATACCTGAAAAGCCAATAATTAGCAGCAACTCAAAGCACGATATTCAGGCCTCTTTCCATGAAAATGAATCTCATTCAGCACCAAAATCTTACCGATTTCCAACCATCGGGATCCAAACATGCGGTGATCTTCGTGCTTATACCAGGTAAGGGACCAGGTTCCCTCGTGATTTTCCCTCCAAAGAGTTTTACGGCCTCTGCAGTTTTGTACACATCATCCATCCCTATTGCAATCTGACAGTTTATTGTTTACAAGTAAACAAGTTAAACCTATGGCTACCGTCCACATAAAAAGAAAGACACACGGAATGTTAAATTTTATCTTACCTGAGCGTAAGCATTTCCATTATCATATTCAGTAACACCGTAGTTATATGTCAGCTCTAGGACTGCAGTTTTATCTTCTGGACCATATCCCATCATCGCTATTTTGTACTGAAGCCAAAACAATGGAACAGACAATAGTAACAGGTTTTGCACGTAAAAAGGGAAGTTTACGGCCACACGGGTAAGAATTAGATCAGTGAGGCATAGCAAGTTACCTTGTACTCTGGGTTGTCTCTTGTGCGCAAAAGCTCCATTCCAAAAGCCTGTAAAGAAAACAAGCACATATGATCAGAGGATAACAATGCATTCTGATAAAAGAAAAATAAAAAGGACTCACTTTCTCATAGAATTTGATGGACCTATCAAGATCGCCAACACGGAGCATAACTTGGCAAAGAGGTTCTGGTGTAGGACCTCTTTCCAAGAGTTCAAATTTGTAACCATCAGGATCTTCAATGAACGCGATAACAGTTTTGCCACCTTTGACAGGACCCGGCTCCCTAGTTACTTTTCCACCTTTGGCTTTTATAAGCTCTACAATTTTCCCCACCTTAATGGAATAAAAAAGTTAAACTTGTTAGAAAATAAGTTAAACCATCAAGTGATAAAATTTGTGTAAAAGCGAAACATATAAAACACTGCTCACATCCTCAACAGCAATACCAAAGTGACCAAAACCATCCCCGATATCGTACTTGTCAACTCCATAATCTGAAAACAAAATTTCACTAACAAGGCTAAACCAACCATCTTCATATAGATTTGAGCTCATTAACAGCTAAAGGACTTACTATAAGTGAGCTCAATCACAAAATGTGAATCTTCAGGTCCATAACCAAGGAAAGCATTCGTATACTTCTCTTCTGGTATATCACGTTTGCGAAGAAGCTTCATTCCGAGACATTCGGTATAGAATCTGTGAGCAATTAGATGATCTTTAAGTTAATCATAATGATTTCGAAAATAATTAGCGAATCATATCAATCAAACTATCTACTTTATGGTGCGGTCCAAATCGCCAACACGATAAACAACATGAAGCATTCTTCTATTGTCATTTTTGACCCATTGGAGAAGATCTTCTTGAGTAGTAGCTGTACTTGCTTGAGCAGCATTTCCAGTAACTCCTAAGCAGTTTACACTTGTTCTCAAAAGCTTATGGGAATTTATACTACCAAAAAGCTTTGATTGAGGAACATCTGCATAAATAAATAAGAAGCAGAAAAAAGTCAAAACAAACCTAAATATAGCTCCTTGAAAATCAAAGTTGGAGAATAGACTAATTAATCGATCTATCAAATTCTGTAAATCTATAATCGTCGGAGGAGGAGGATTACGGGAGTAAGAGAGGGAGCGAGAGAGATTGGGAGAAACGGGGAAGCGAGGAGAGGCGGAGAAGAAGCCGAGGGAAGGTCGGATTGAGGAAGCCATGGGAATGATCCTCACCATCTTCTGATGATTTTCTCAGTGTGTGTGTGTGTGGTGTTAATGGATGATTCTTCTTCACCAAGCGGTGGTATCTTTCCTCCGTCGGAGAGCAAGTGAAGACAACGGTAGAGACTAGAGATAAAGCTCAATCTCGATTTTTTTATTTTATTTTTATGTGGGTGATTTACTCAAAAATAGAAAAAAAAAATAGAGCAAGTATTTTTCTTTTAATTTTAGCATAAGATTTTTTGTGGAATGTGTGAACTATTATTATTTACAAAAAAATTTAAAAGAATACTTTTTTTATTTGGTCGAAATAAAAAATGAAAAGAATACATTCATATACCAGTACAAAAAAATTGTTTTTTTACTTTACAAAATTGTGTTCAATATCAAAAACATGGTCATTATACTTACAAATTAAAATTCAAACAATTTGAATCCATTCTCCAACACTTGGGACACCATTGTAGACCGCAGAGAGAAGATAATAACCAGGAGGAGCAACATTTCCACTTGGAGGAGCAACAGCTTGGATTTCATGAACATCTCCACCAACATTTTTAACATCAGCTATACCCAATAAAAGCAATCTCATGTTCATTGACACACTATGAGTAGTAAATGGTGGTGCCAACATTGTAACCATCAAATTTTCCTTTACCACATTTACTTGTTTAAGCTCGATCCTTATGTTAAACATTTTTCCATAATTAATCTGTTTCGGTGTGGCGGCATTCACGATTCTCGGTCTCATGTTAGCAAGAGCTGGATCGAGATAAGGCGGTGAGAATTTCTCGATACGGAGCTCGGTTGGGTACTCAACGTTCTTGTACTTGTAACCGTCGTTCGTGTTGCTACCACCGATAAGTACTTTACCATCAGGAAGAGCGACCGCGATGGCGTGGTACATGCGGGGGATAGTGGAGGCCGCGAGTACTTTGAAACGTTTGCCTAGTGGCTTGTCTGGTGTGTACAAAATTGGGGAGAGATGTGGTTCTTTGGCTAAGTTCCAACCCGAGCTTCCGCGTTTGGCACCATTAACAATAAGAACTTCTCCATTTGGGAGGATCACAGTGTCACTCATGACTCGTGGCATCGGCATTATCTCTGTTTGCCATACAGGGTTAGCAGCATTAATGTCCATCCTTGCACAATCTTTCAAGGCCGCATCGAAAATCTTCCTATCATGAGCACGGTAGTATGCATCTCGTTTGGCGCCACCGCAGATGAGGACATCAGCGGGGATGACGGGGGGATTTTCAACGTAGAGACGGATGGGGAGAAGAGCAGAGGAGGCGGAACCGGGGTAGTTACGAGTACCACCAGGGAGTTGAGGGAATTCTTTGATCACTTTGTTTGTTTTCGGGCTAAGAAGAATGGAACGGTAGTTGGCGAAAATGAAGAGGTTACCATCAGTGTTGAGCCAAACAAAAGGGTATAAATTGTTTTCTTCTGGATCATCTGTTTGTCTAAGAAGTAGTGAGTCATAGATTTTCTTGTTATTCACTCCTTCTGGTAGGATATACTCGTAGTTGAGAGCGTCTCGGCCTCCAACAACGATGAAATTTCCATCAGGGAGAGTGGCTTGGGTCGAGTACCATCTTCTTGCAGCCAATGCCTTTGGATATTCCACCCATCCGCAGTTATCGCAACTCGCAAGGTACCTCGCCGTGTTTGCTCCTCCTTGGTATCCTCCTGTGCTTACCAATGTTCCGTTTACCGTTAAACCTCCCGAGGAACACCATGTATCCGTTGTAAGCTGCAATATTTACATCAACTCCATCAAATCATTAATGATTAATATTATCTCTGTTTTCATAAAAGTGTTTTTTTAGTATACTTTATATTTTCAATGCATAATTCTAAACAATTTTCAGTTTTAACCATACTATTGTAGTGTATATAGAGTCTAGAACATCTTATATTTTGAAATAAATGGATTATTAGTTTTATTACCAAGAGGGGCCTAAGGTTTCCGGTTTCGATATCGACTTGGACAGAATGAGCCCAACAATCTTCTGCATTAGTCTTTTGGTTATAAACATGGCACGGTACACCTTGAGGCAGTTTAATCTCTGAAATTCTCCAAATGGTTGCGTCGTAAAATTGGACTTTGTTAATCAATGGCATCAGAATTGCGTGCATCGCGGATACGCCAGAATTCTTAAGGAATAAGTCCCATTTACCGGGCCAATTCGTCTCAGGTCCTTTGATCAAATTACCTTCTTTCATCTCAAGCGCTTTGGCCATGGTATCACCAGGTCCTTGGGCCACGTCACCACCTTTCTTCTCAGGTACGACAATGATTTTCTTTTTCTTCTCAGGTCTCATGGCACCGCCTTTACCCCGGCCTTTTCCTTCTTCCGGTATTGGTTGTGGTTTTAGTTCAGCGGCTTCACGTTTGTTCCCGACCTCTGGACAAACTGATGAACTATCATCAGCTGAACAATTGTTTAACCCTGAGAGGGATGGTTCAGCAAAGACTGCCTTAGAGACAGCTGCCACTAAAACAATGAGAGATAGTTCCCATAAGTGTCTTCTTGAAACTCTCATTTTTTTAACTTTATTTTTAATTCTTCCGTTTTGCACTATTTGGGCTAGGACAATAAAAAAAATGATGTCTAAGGTCGAAATGGTTGATGATTGTTGATTGTTGATTGTTATTGGATAAGTGAGAACAAGGTCATGAGTTTGGGAATTTATAAGTTTTGAGTTGTGTTTATTTTTGACATTTCTTTTTTATAAATGAGTGGTTACAGATTTTGTCTTTTTTTTTCTTTTTCTTTTTTGTAAGGTGGTGGTTATGTAGAGAACCAAAAGTGATGGCTGGCATTCTATCTTTTTTCTCCCGTACGTTTTCAGCGTCACTTAATCATGTAAAACGCAAAAATATATCCCATAATCTATGAAAACCACGTTTAAGGGTATGCTTAATGTCCACAATTTTTAGTTAGGGAAATTGACAAATATAACAAAAAAAAAAAATTATAATTTACTCAATAGCCAAGATTATTGTTCATCGTGTATAATATGTATTATGGATAATTTTGCCCTTAATTCCTCTAGATTAGTATGTATTATGTATTATGTATCGAGGATAAAATCGTAAATTTTCCTAGATTAGTTGTTAGTTTTTTAATTATATTTATTACATGGCTATTACACTAATTATAATTCAAAATTGTGCTATTTGGCAAATTAACCCTTTTTAGTTACGTAAAAAAAAAAAATCTACCGGCTGAATTTGATATAATATATGGCTGAAATTCCGTGCAAAACACTTTACTTGTAGCCTACTTAGAGAAGGATGTTTGACTATTATCGCAAGTTTACTTTCCTAAGAATAGATTTTACTTTGTTCTTGATAAGGTATTTCTTTCGATCGTCGATGTACTATATTTGGAAGGAGCGGAACTGTCGTTGTCATGAAGAGAATCCGAACTCGGTAGACATCATTGTAAAAATGGTGGATAAAAATATGCGTAATCGCGTAAGCTCCATTCGAGTTGTAGGAGATCATGCGTTTGATGAGGGGTTAAACCATTGGTTTGGGACTCGATAACAAATTTTTGATTTATTAAGCTTATTTCATTTGAAATTTCAAAGAAACGTTACATTCAACGTAATACAGTTTTTTTTTTTTTTTTTGAATATAATTTTTAACACTCATTTAAATAAATAAAAAATGAGAATAGATTTTATGTTTAGTTAAAATTGTTTACCAAAAGTGGTTATAAATGCATAAATCGTGAAACATGTTGTGGATAAGAGAGAAATAATCAATTGTGATGTATTTTTCCATGAGAAACAACACTAGGTTTATATAGGGATACAAAACTTGGAGAAGAAGTACAACTTGGTGAACAAGCTAGAAGGTTCTAGAATATGGGCCTATAATGGGATCCATCTAATGGATTTATAATACTCTCTCTTGGATACCATTATAGTAAAAATAATCTCTAATGCGCATAAGATGTTGCCTCGTTAAAAACATTACCAGGAAAACCCAATTGGGACAAAACCATGGTTAAGGGAAAAAGAGTGCAACGCGCCTTAACTCCTCCTCATGAGTGCATAACTTGATATCTTTTTGATGACACGTCTAAATGATGAACTTGTTTCTTGAATGTAGGGGTTGTAAGTGTCTTGAAAATAAGTCCGCCAAAGTTTCGCTTGAACGAATATGTAGAACGTGTATATCACCATTCTTATGCAACTTATGGATCTTTTAGATTATCCATCTTGATCATCCTCTTTGTTTCTTCCAATATCATTCAAGTCAGAGATTCATTTGAGAGGTTGATAAATTTTCACATATCATTCTAATGATAATATTCCTCTTTAGGTATCTATCATTTGCGTGTTCTTTGATGTCTCGTTAAAAACCTTTTCATAGAAAAACCCAATGGGATAAAAACTATGATAAGGGAAAAAAAGTACATCCACGCTCATCATTATATTTCTCCCCCCTCGCAAGCATCTTCTTCAGGAGATGACTTCCGATCATATGCTATCTTTTTGAATGATCATAAGCATAGCCTTAACAAACAAACTTGTATGATTTATTATATCTCAAATCATTGGACTTCTGGTCCATAACATATTTTTGTTTTTATCATACAAAATCTCATCTTTCAACCATGAAAGAGATCGATAAATTTCTTAAACATTAATTTAAGTGTGGTACTTCAGGACCAAATATATGTGAACATTCTAATATAGAACCATACAAGGATCTTTAGGATATGATAGCATCCTTTTGCTATATACACGAAGATAATTTTATCTTTTCAATATATTTTCTCCAAACATTTATCCATATATTATACTGTAAAATATAACTCTCTTTAGGAGTTTTAGTGATGTTCAAATCATCAACATATACTGAAATTATAATAACTCTTTTCTCAAATCCGCTTATAATACTCACTAATGAGACTATACCGCATACACTGTGATTATTTCAATCTATAAGCAGAATGATTGAAATTTATGCGGTTCGCACATAAGAGTTTTTGCTTCTAGCAAATCTTTCTGGGATCTTCATACAAAATATTATTATCAAGTGATCTTTTACCATAATTGTTATGATAACTCTGCTGGAGTTTTGATGATCTTCAAATCAATAATCATTTTGATCATTATCTTTAGATAAATCTACATGGGTATACATTTACATGATTATACCTCATGTTACATATTTTCTATTGAGTAGAGTTCCCAAGAACATAGTATTGATATCTTTAATCCTTCAGGGATTATAACTATGATATCATTAATCATTTAGGGATATATCTTTCAAGCATTTTATATAAATGTCATTATCCAGTATTCCATCTCTTATTACCAGACTTATAAGATATCTCAAAATATTGCTTCCACCACAAGAGAATAGAAATATATCTCTTCATAAAACGATCCTTGTGTTTGTAAAACTTTCACTGGATTTACACTTCAGGTGCATGGACTGTTGGTCCTTATATTTCTCTGCAGGAGATTATAAATACAAGTCTATTTTTTTCTTTCCGCTTTGTGTACACATTTCAATAGACTTTCTTTCATGATCCTCTTTTCATAATATCAATTGCTCATAGCATGCAAAATATTACGACGTCGATTTGCTTTTTGGTTATATTTTTTCCAAACATGACATAGCTAGCTAGCTCTTTTCATTGTCAAGTACTTGAACTTTTCATTTGTCATGTTTCTTTCTCTTCTAGAGATCATTCATTCTCTTATGGAGATCTTTAGAGAAATCCTCAATCTGGTCATTCTCAATTTATGCTCACTTTTCTTTTTGAGGATTCTTATATTTAGAACCAAATAGGTCTATCACGCTTCATGCGATCTTTAGACTCACTAGCAGTTTGATATAGTTCTTCTAGGACATTAATTTTGATTAGAGCATATACAGCTGGTATAAGTGATTTTATCACTCTATTAGGATCAACAAAGCGTCTTGCAAATAATACGCCAAGTTTTTCTTATGAATTATCTTTTTGGACTTCTAATGTACATTCTCTAGTCTGAGGATCATTGATAATTCATAGAAACTTATATCTTTTTCCAGCTGTTTATTTTCTCCCCCTGATGTTGGAAAACTAACTCATTAAAATGTTAATATGAGACTCAAGTAATAAAAATCCTTCTGGGATAGCTCTAAAGAATTATTCATATCCAATATATATTTGTATCCTCTTTCTGAGGTCTCATCTTAAAATGATGTGGTGGAGCACTTTTAACATTCAAACATCTTTCTGATGAGAATTATTTGGTTTCTGATCCTAAACCAATAATGATAGGGAGATCTATTAGTTATTCATTGGCTTGATGCGAAACAATGGTATCAAACCATTTTGTGTATAAGCATAAGCTTCTGGATGTTCAACACTTTATTTCAATGGGTATTCAAACATAAATTCACCAGCATTATCAAATAACCTTGCAAACTTCAAGTTGCAATTTCATGACAAGGATAAATGTGAATATTTAGTCGATGTGTCCATCGAGTCAATGCGTTCATTGAATCGATGCATCTAGTATCTAAAATTCACATAGTGGGTGATCAGCCCATAAATATCTCCTTGTATATACTTCTAGAAATAAACATATTCCAGTTTATTTTTCTTACGGGTGAATGCCACATTATCATATTGCTTTCTAAGCAATCAACATATGATAAATAACTAGCTAGAAAGAATCTTCTGGTTCTTTACGAAATATCCACGCATTTCTTATAAATTTTTTGCATCATTTATATAACCAGGATGACCAATCCGGTTAACCCAAACATATAAATTCTTAGTAAACATCTGATTTATTTTTCATTCTCTGTAAACTTCTAATTTACTTTTCATTCTCAGTAAACTTCTGGTTTATGAATCTTTGTGTAGTACAATCTAGTACAAAATAGGTAGATTCTCTTAAATACTTTCAACCTTGGGAAAAACTTGTTATTTGGGGATATTCAACAATTTCTTCACTTTTTGTATTAATATGAATTGTCCCACAATCCTATGGATTTATTTTAAGAAGGATTCATCAATCTCATTTTTAGTGTAAACTTAATCTTATGGATGTTTCACATATACTATATGGGATTCTTTAATTCTCCCCCTCGAGATGATAACACTATAGATTTATCATTCTCAAATTGAATCCAATTTTTAGAATAACATATTATACTCGGATCTACGAATCATATAATTTATCTTAGATCCTTAATTCTTAGCCTTACAAGAATCGAATGTGTCAAGTATGTCAATTACATTCTCATAAATAATGACATCTATGTGCTCTTCTGGAGCATTCATATATATATATGCTTTATACACCTTGTATTGTATTCTCACAATTCTCTATTTGTTCTTTTCCGGTAAAAACATGAGTTCTTGATAGAAACTCTTCAGTCGTGATCTTGACCACATTCATGTCTATTTTCACTTCTACGAGCAACAAATATTATTTGTGTGGTTCTTTTCTTTATTCGCTTCAGGGAATGGAGTATAACCAATAAGACTTCAAGTCTTATAATCTTATGTGTAGACTCATAATGAGCTCTAAGACTTATCATGTTCTCATCATACTTTTCTTTTAAATTACCTCAGAGAACTTGTGGATCGGTCGAGTAGTGAATAATATGCTCAAATTAACCTAGAGCTAAACTCTCTCAAATTAATAGATCAGTTATAGTACTTTAGGATCGAATCCACAGGGAATCAGGAAAAACACAATAGATTATCAGGTTCAGATTATGCTAGGCAAGAATAGTATTAAAGCAGTGAATAAGCAATTAAAAACGGTTGTGAATCAATAAGATAAAGACACTAGGCACAGGGAAATCTCAGGTGAATCAGATATGCAGATGATCAATTAGTGATAGGATTATGAAGCTCAGTTCCTAAACATGAACACGGAAGTAAAACAAACCAGCTTCCGCTGCGAATATTATCTATGAATAAATCCAAGAAAACCAAATTCCTTTGCGAATCCTATGAATCTAAACAAGCATTAATTTCAGGCTCAATTGTTCACAAAACCCTAAGCCAAATTCCTTTGCGAATAGGAATTTTGCTCATCAAAAACTAGTTCAAGGAATCAATAAAACTGTCGTTTCTATTAATTATCCTAAGATCAGATTCAAGGTAGCTAATCAAGAATCAGCAATAAGAACAAGTTAGGATGAAGAACTTCTAATGATATTAATCCTAAGCAATTATGATCAGATCTAGCAAATCTTCAACAACCTTTGAAAATCCCTAAACCTAACAGGGAAACTACTCAGACATATCCAATGATGAAAACATGGTTTTATTAAAGATATATCAAAGAGTTAAATAAAATAAAGCGTGATTGCTAAACAATGGCCTAACAACGTATTTATAAAGGTCCCAAACCGACTAGAAAAGAAAAGTAAACATCTGGAATTCCTTCGCAAAAACGGAAATCTTCAATTTGGGGCTTTTTGGCTCGTCAGACCTGTCTGTCGATCGACACAGAATTCCTGTCGATCGACACGACACTCTCTGGAAAATCTTCTTGTCTCGTCAGACCTCCTGTCGATCGACGCAAATCTCTGTCGATCGACGCTGGCTCTGCTGGCAGATTTTGACTTTTTGACGCTCCATTCCGCAATGCTCCAAAACTTCTAGTAAACATCTTTTCTGCTCCAATCGGTCTAGTTCCGGTAAAGACTCTAAAAACACATAAAAAACACCAAAAGACTCTAAAACATGGACTTATATCATGGTTGAAAACTGGTAAAAACCATGATATATCAGTGAACATAATCTTCTGGATATGTCACATATTGTATTTGTGAGATTCCTTCATTCTCCTTTTTGAGATGATAAAACTTCAAGTTCACCTCACATTGATTATCACTTCAAAATCAACAATATACTCGATTTGGATCATATATATCTTATATCCACTACAAGAAAACTGTGAATTAGCCACAGTTCTGCCACCGATTTTTTTCTGTAGCCGCTAAATGGCCACCGATTTGCCACTAATTAGCCACTAAAATTAAATTGACATTTTAGTAGCTAATCAGTTGCTAAACGGTTATCAGTAACTATTACGTAGCTATTTAGCAACCAATTTTCTACCAATAATGTAGTAGCTATCATTTTCTACAATTACTTAAATTTACAACATAATCACTGAATTTTGAGTGTCTAATTAGTGGCAAATTACTTAATTTTATAACAACTTTTTAGTGTTTGCAAGCCTGAAACTGAAGCGAAGGAACAAGAAGAAAGTTCAAAAAGGATATTGGAATTGCAATATAGTGTTTATTTTTGTATAAAATCTTAACTTTGAGAGCCAAGTAAACCGTAAAATTGGGTTCATTAGGTGCGAGAAGAAACTTTAATAGATTTGTGTAATTCTGCATACCTAGGATTTTTTGAAATGTTGTACTCATGTTGTTTACGGTAAAATGATTTTGGTACTACTGGTGTTATAAGGTACTACTACTTGGACCGCCAATATTTAGCTAAAATTTTACATTTAGCGCTCCACACTTAGCCAAAAATAAGAAAGCGGGCATGTGTTTTTTTTCATTTACCGCTTAAGATTGGGACCAAACAATAAAAGAGCCAACAAAAAAACATAACCTAAATTTTACTTCAGCTTCTTCTCTCTAATCGAAATTCCTTCGTTGAAAAAAAAAATCGAAATTCCTTCCTTCGACACTGAAGCTCCTCTTCTGCTCATCGTCTTCTTCAAGCTTTTCTTTTAATTTCTTCAAGCTTTATGCCCATGGAAATCATCATCCTCCTTGTCTTCATCGTCTTCTTTAATCTCAGATCTTATATTTTCGAATCTCGGATTCTTTCCTTGCCGCCGACCACAATATTGTTCTCCGTCTTAGTCCATCTGGGTCTGAGTTCTCTATCACTACAAGAAAACAACCGCTATTCCGACGGCCAAAACCATCGGAATTCAGTCGGAAAAGACCCATTTCCGACGTGTTTCCGACGGTTTTGGTCTGTCGGATCTATCGCGTCGGAATTTAAAATCCGTCGGAATTCCGTCTGTTTGTTGCAACGGAACTCCGACGGAATACGGATATCCGTTTTCCGTTCGAGATCCGTCGTTATACCGTTGGAACTTCATTAGGCGACGGAATACCGACAGGTTCGGAGATCCAGTAGTTTTCGAAGCCTTTCCGACGGTAAGGGAATTCCGACGGTATACCGAGGGTAAAACGAACTGAGGGAATTCCGACGGCTAAACGGCACGACAGTGTTCCGACGGAATTCTATACCGAGGGTATACCGACGAAATTCGTATGTTTTTTTTAAAAAAATTAAAACTATTTAAATAATTTAAAATCATTACAATTCAATAAATCATTAAAAATTAAAATTAAAATCTTAAAAAAACCAAATTAAATTAAAATTGTTTCAAAAGTACATTAAAGTTTTACAATAAATTTTAAAACTAATAAATGTCTATTCCGGCCTTCGGGTACGGAAGAAGTTGTTCATCTGATCTTCCAACGCTTTAAAGCGTTTTTCCGACTCCGCCCTATCTCTGTCTCTCTCTTCCTGCATTTCCCTAAGCCGGTCGTGCAGCTCTCGGTTTTCCGCCTCCAACCTGCTAGCACCGCCATATCGAACCGTCGAAACAGACGAGCTACTATCTTCAGGGAGGCCGTAAACACGGCCTCTGGTCTTGGGAGTCACGTACGATAAAAAAAAAATTATATTTTATAACTTACTTGTATTAAAAGTAATGTTTAAATTTCTTTAAAAGTGAAACGGTTACTAACCTCGTATGTGAACTCGTTGATCTTCTCGACTGGAACTTCGTTTGGCGCCGGAGTTCCTTCCACGATAGGTTGCGATTGGAGGAACTCCTCCTGCCGCCTCTGCACGGCTTCCACGATTTCACGAGCAAGCGGGTCTTGAATTTCACCGGTCTTCTTGTTGGTGTGCGAAACCTTGACCAAATCAAGGTTGGAAGGATAGACACCGGTCTGCTGAAACTGTTAACATATACAATTTCGTTAGCGAATTTAAAATTTTTTTGAATTATTAAACTACTTACAATTTTCTGAGCAGCTGAAGCCTTGCTCGTTGCTCCGAGGTTGTGGGTCGCCTTTCCCTTCCCCTTCCGGGTGCTGTTGCGGTTAGTGGAGTGTTTCTCGGAGTCCGCCCAAGTTGCCTCTAGTTCCCAATGTCAAATTAGTCCAGCCCACATCTCTTGTTTATATTTAAAAACTTTAGGCACCTTCCCGTATTTATACCACGAGTCTTTCCACTCGTTGATCTTCCACGAGAACTTCCTCGCAGCCTTTGTGTCGAATTCCTTTCGGACCATCGATGTGAGCGGTGGGTCCCACGTAAAATCTTGCTGCAAAAAAACACCACATTCCCGCATTAGTAATTAAAATGTGAGTCATATAGAAAATACATTTGAAAAAAATAAAATAAAATCATACCGCAAATTGTCGGAACCAAGTGTCCCGGTCCTCCAATGGCATGTCGGTGTATGTGGGATACGGTTTAGTGAGCATGGAATTCATCATTTCGTTGATAGAACCCGTAATACCGTTTACCGAGTATTGGAACCTATTAAAACATTTAGTTAAATATTTATCTAAAATTATTAAATCCACTACATGTTTAAATAAGACTTACCAGGTCGTGTTAGGTGCCGGGTCTGGATGTAGACGCGTCAACCTATCACGTCCGGGTTGCGCCACAAACTGCTCGATGGTCATTGAGGTGGGAGCTGAGTGGGCTGTAGGCGGGGGCTGAGACATGTATTGGGTCTCCAAGTCGTGACTATCCTCGGGGATAACCTTCTCACTCGTAGTCCGACCTCCCCTACTGGAACTCGCACCTCCTCTAGAGTTATGAAACTGCCCATAACCGTCTCACTCGTAGTCCATTATGGAATTTGGAATGTATAGGAATTTGTGATTTTGAAATTTTGGGATTTAGTTAATGGGAAATTTAGTATGATGCGAATTAAGGATGTTGGGGATTGAAGAGTTTTGTAGTAAATGAATTTAATTAAATTGGGATTACGTGGTTTTGTGATTTGCAATTTTTAAATTTAAGTAATCTGAGTTTTTTTTATATTGTATATTCAGAAACCGAAGTTCATGGATTTAAGTTTTGTTTGATGTACAGGATTTAAAGTTTTAAATTTTATTATTTTTTAATTGTTAAAAATTTTTATTAACATTAATTTTCCAATTTTTTTTAAACTTGTAAAAAATTTCTAAATTTTAAGGCTTTAAATGCTTTAAAGGTTTAAATTTGTTTAAAGTTTGAATTGGTAAACATGTTTTATTAAAATTAACATGACAAATTTTAAAAATTTGTTAAAAAATTTGCATATATGAAGGATTTAAATGTTTAATTTTTAAAAAATTATTTAAAATTCTGAACATTAATTTGACAAATTTTATTAACGTTAAACAATTATAAATTTGAAGGATTTAAAAGTTTAAATTGTTAACGTTATAAACTTTAAAATTTATAAAATAGTAAATTTAAAGGATTTAAAGGATTTAAAGTTTTAAATTTTATTAATTTTAAATAGGTTTAAACTTTTATAGGTTTAAATTGTTTTAATAATGTTAAAAAAAATTAATTTTGAAGGATTTAAAGGATATTGGGGCTTTGGGTTTTATGGAATTTATGTGTTTTATGTAATTTAAGTAATTAGGGTTTTTTTGTACAATTTTACATATTAATCATAGATTAAATTTTAAAAAATCCCTAAAAATAGCAACAACATAATCAAATCAAATTCATAAAATTAGAAATATTTATATAATTTTCGTTCTATAAAAATCCATAAATTTCGACAAAAATCATCATGAACCCTAATATGTTAATTCCTAATTTAAATCCTAAATTTGATAATTACAAATTCACTAAAATTATCATAAGCAATATTGACAAACCTTAATTAACGAATTAACGAATTTACAAACGTTAATTCCAACGAATTCACAAACCCAAATTTTTTTTGTAAAACTTACATTGTGATTGTGAGAGAAGTGGTGAATGATTTGGGGATTGATTTGGCAAATCGGCGGTTGATCGGTGATAGATCGGCGGCGAGAAGATTTTTGGAGAAAATTTTGTGATTTATAACAGTGCTCGACGGCAGTCTGACGGTTTTCCGACGGTTATTAAAAATTCCGACGGTAATGCCGACGGAATTCCCGCTTTAACGACGAACACGAGGTTGTTTGGCGGCAAGTCGCATTAGGTTTTCCGTCGGAATTCCGTCTGAATTGTATTACTTAGGGGGGGCATAATTCCCGTTCCGTTCCATTCTCGATCCTATATTCCCATTCCATTTAGTTTTTTCTATGTGACTAATTTTTTTGTATGGTACAAATCATCCGAAAATGGTTTCAGCTGTTGAGATTTATTTATTTCAGAATGTTGGTTTACTTACAATTTTTTTTTCTTTTAGTAACACTTTCGTGTATTAAATTGCAAGTGTTGGTATACTTGAAAATATATTTTATTTGATAAGACTTTAGTTTGTTCCATTTCATTTTATTTATTTAGACATTAGTTTGTACGCCGAATTAATTGTTTACTTAATAAATTTGGTAAAAAAATCTTATAATTTTGAATCCTCGAATAAATACGTCTGATTTTTCGAATTGGTGATATTATTTTTTATACATTATCATATATTTTATACAAATCTTATACTTCCTTTCCACAAACCTTATAATCAACTTTAAAACCTTATCATATACTTTAAAATAAAAAAACAAACACCGTCGGAATTCCGTCTTAAAGTTCAGACGGAATTCCGACGGCATATAATTTATTTATTAATTTTAATTTCTCGGAACAAATAAAAATTAATTTAAAACATTATACCGTCGGAATTCTGTCTGAACTTTAAGACGGAATTCCGACGGTGTTTGTTTTTTTTTTTTTTTTAAATATATGATAATGTTTTAAAGTTGATTATAAGGTTTTTGGAAAGGAATTATAAGATTTGTGTAAAATATATGATAATGATTAAAAAATAACATTATCATATAATTTATATAATTAAATATATAAATTGATGTAACACCAATATTTCATAATTTTAGTTACTTTTGTTTTGTAATGATTTGCGTATCAATTTATGTAAATAAATATTTTGAAAGGTATTTCACATATATAACACCAATATTTCATAATCATTAAAAGGAAATATAACACATGAAAACATTATACGATCGTAAAATAGATACTGGATCATTATTGAACATAAAAGCAACATAAAGTTGTTATCATTAAATTATTCTTATTTGTGGACGAGTTGGATGTTTAGTCTTCATCAGAGTCTGGGACTGTTTCATACTCGTACCCAGTAGTTCCTCCATCTTCCACCTCGATGGTAGATCCTTCCATTGGTTGGTATTCAGCAATAATCGAATTAGCACCGATTATCTGTTTCAAAAACGAATTTAGTTAAGCATTCCCATAAATATTTATAAATGTATATATGGTGTATCTACCTTAACAATGTTCCACTCTGTGATGTTCAGGTACTTTTGGTTTCTATCAAAACGGCAAACGGTAACATTCTTCAGGATTACCACCGCACCTACACCAGTGGTGAGTCTGTACTCGTCCTTCTTGAAGATGTTATGGTGCATGGTTCCCCCGATTTTTCCTGAAGTATCTTTTAAGGTTACAAGCAAATCTCCTTGGTCATTGAGGGTTAAACTAGAGAGCATAGCCACAATCTGATAATAAAATATATAGAATATACTTGTCAGGTAAATTGTATGTCTAAATGTTAATAAAATATGTCGCAAAACGTAAACCTTTTTGACTTTAAAAAATTGTGAATGCGGGGATTTAATTTCTGCAACCTGGGTCCAGAATGGTGTGCTTCTTTTGTTAGAAGAACCTACATGAAAATGAATGGTAGATTTAGTATTTGTCAGCTACAATCATTATTGTAAAAGTAAAACCGGTAATTATATATATATATATATATATATATATATACCTTCACGGATTATGTAATCGATAGTAGAAGTCCACCGAGGACTACTAAAATCCTGGTCGTCCTGTGGTGCCTCATTCATGACCTCACGAATAAAATCTTGTGTTGGGCGTGGCTGAGAACTTTCACCTCGCATCACCTTTGCATCATGAGACCTCTTTCGAAACAGGCCTCGCCGTACAACTTGGCCAGGTCCCGGTATTACGGGCGTTTGGTTCTGGGATTGTTGAGTTGGATGGAGTGAAATAGTCGGTTCAGCATTAGTAACATTTAAGTTATCGTAAGGAGGGCTTGAAGGAACAAGAGTTGTGCCTAGAGGGTTATGACCGGGGGATCGGTTTTGCATATAGTAATTCTACAGATCTTTGTTTGCCATTACGCAATTGAATTTTTCTGTGTTATGACTTGATGGTTATAATTTTGTTATGAATGCAATGAAAAATTGTGCAAACTTATGTAGAACGGATATCCGTCGGATTTCCGTCGAAAAACCGTCTAAACACTCTCACATAAGACCCCACCAATCCCTTCCGCCACTGCAGACGATTTATTAGCCACTCAAACTTTGCCGACATCGGAAACCGTCTGCAATCCGTCGGAAAGCCGTTACAAAATTGTGACGACATAGCTCCGTCAGAAATACGTCGGTACAGCTGACCAATCAAACTTTGCCGACATCGGAAACCGTCTGCAAGCTGTCGGAAATCCGTTAAATAATTCTGACGACATATATCCGTCGGAAATCTGTTGGTACAACTGACCAATCAAACATTGCCGACATCAGAAACAGCCCGCAATCCGACGGCATACGGACGGTTTATACAATCAAGTACAACTATAAATAGACCTTATGGAGTGTATATCTTCTACACCTCTCCATAACCAAAAAAATATGTCTTCTAGCTCTCCTAATGAAGACGCAAAAACAACATCCGAGGCTAATTTTTTTTATGTCCCAAAATACTCTTGGGAAACCGAATCTCAATGCGACGAATTCACTCAAGAAATTCCCACTTACTCGTGGGAATTTGATACGTGCTCACCAATCTAAAAAGAAGATTCCACATCAACAGTAGTGGTGATTACGGTGCAAGTACTTCAAACGTATGTAAGGATCAGTCGTATGAATTTGAATTTGCCCAAAGCCCTGAAAAGCCAAACTTAAATTTAGATGTTAATGCAATCAAAAGTGAATTGTGCGGCGGATTTATAGATTGTGCACAAAAGGATCATTACTATGATTTTGAATTTGCCCAAAGCCCAGACAAGCCAAACCTAAATTTAGATGTTGATGCAATCAAAAGCAAATTGTGCGACAGATTTGTAGATTCTCAAGAAAAGAAAATAAAGGGAAAGCACATCAGGAAATGGTTCTAACATAACAGTTGTTAGTTGATGAAGGCATAAAAACTTATATACATTTTGTACTTCAAAATGTCCTCACAGTTTCTGAGGATATACGTATGCAAATGTGTGACCTCTTGTTGTGATAGTCTGCGTTTCTTTCCTTTTCCAATTGGTCGACCAACTTGGGCAAACAACTCAGGTACAACCACGACATAGACAGCTTTCTCACCTCCATCATCATGTCTGGCAGGACGTCTCGCCTTAGTATGAGCTTCCGATGGAAAGTAAGTTTCGGCAAAGTGTGAGACTTCTTCGTTTAGGCTTTGTTGAACAATAGATCCCTCAACCCTGCTCAAATTTTTTACCTTTTTCTTCAGGTGGAACATATAACGCTCGAACGGATACATCCATCGGTATTGAACAGGACCTCCTAAGGCTGCTTCTCGTGGGAGGTGAATAGTTAGATGTTCCATAACGTCAAAAAAGGACGGTGGAAATATCTTCTCAAGATTATAAAGGAGAGCCGGGATATTGTCCTCCAAGTTACGTATCCCGTGGACGGTAAGCGTTCTTGAACATAAATCTCGGAAAAATGCACCAACTCCTATGAACGAAAATTAAACAAGTTAGCTAGTACATATATAGTAATATTATGGTAGTAAGAAACTAATGGGAGTACGAAATATACCTCCAATTGCTTGGTGGATTGGTTGTGGAAGAAGATATGCAAATACAAATGGAAGAAGACGCTGCATCACGACATGACAATCATGACTCTTCATTCCTATAAACTTTCCTTCCGTCGAATCCACGCAATTACGTAGATTAGATGCGTAGCCGTCTGGAAATTTTACAAATTTTTTGAACCATTCAAAAAATACTTCTTTCTGGCTTGCGTCTAACCGGTACGCAGGCATCGGTAATCTATCGTTGGAAACATGAAGAGATTCCCTTGAACAAACCAATGGCAAGTCTAACCTAGACTTCCTGTTGTCTTTTGTCTTCCCTTGAACGTTTAAGATGGTGTTCATGATGTTGTCAAAGAAATTCTTTTCAACATGCATGACATCTACATTATGGCGCAGTAGATGGTCTTTCCAGTAAGGCAAATCCCAAAAAATACTCTTCTTGTGCCAATTGTGATATTGTCCACAACCGTCGACGGGGTAATGGCCATTACCCCCACATTCAGGAGTTCGCTCTGCACCAAAATCTCGTAACTGTTCTAATATGCTGCGACCATCTATCTCAGGAGGTGGATCATGTTACACTTGTACATTCTTCTTGAAATGTCTTCTAGACCGACGATATGGATGGGTTGACGGTAAAAAACACCTATGGCAATCAAACCATGAAGTCTTCCTTCCGTGCTACAATTGGAATGCTGAAGTATTGTCTTGGCAATAAGGACATGCCAATCTTCCATGCGTTGTCCATCCAGACAACATACCGTATGCCGGAAAATCGCTTATGGTCCACATAAGAACCGCTCGCATGTTGAAATTCTGCTTGATTGAAATGTCAAATACCTCGACACCATGCTCCCACAACATCTGCAACTCATAGATCAATGGTTGGAGGAATATATAGAGTGACCGTCTTGGATGATCAGGCCCGGGAACTAGAATTGAGAGAAACAGGAACTTTTGCTGCATGCACATAGAAGGAGGCAAATTGTAAGGTGTTACGATGACCGGCCACAATGAATATTTTCTTCCATGCTTTCCAAATGGGTTAAAACCATCGGTGGATAAGCCGAGGTATACATTCCGTCGTTCATATGCAAAATCTGGATATACGGATTGGAAGTGCTTCCACGCTTCCGCGTCTGAAGGATGCGTGATATCTCCATCTTGACTATGCTCTGCATGCCATCTCATAGCCCTAGCAGTGCGGTCTGATTCGTACAGCCTCTTCAACCTCTCCGTTAAGGGTAAATACCACATCCGTTTAAATGGAATCTTCGCCCTCCCACTTGTGTCCTGGAACCGTGGTTTGTGGCAAAATTTACATTTATTTCGGTTCTCGTCTTCTCTCCAGTATATCATACAGTTATCGATGCACACATCTATAACCTCGTAGGGCAAACCAAGACCGGCAACAAGTTTTTGGATCTCGTAGTATGATCCGGGGGACAGATTATCTTCTGGCAAAATATCTTTCACGAACTCGGCGAATGCATCAACACATTCTTCAGACAAATTGTAATCAGTCTTCAGGTTCATCATCCTACTAGCAGCAGATAGCGCTGAATGACCATCCCTACAACCGTTGTATAGTGGTTGCTTTGATGCGTCTAACATTTAGAAAAACTTTCGGGATTCTAAATTAGGTTCTTCAACCCTATCACCCTCATGATACTCACCCGACTGCAAATTCTCTCTAAACGCATCGCTAACCATCGCAACCGTACTTACCCCAACATCTACTTCCGGTGTACGTTCTCCTACGCTATCCGGAAAATAAGGTGCATTACTACTACTACTACCATATTCATAATTGGTTTCTCCATGTAAAAACCATACCTTATATCCCGGCCTAAATCCATATATATATAAGTGATTCCAAACTTTACTAACCGAACCACTAATTCTATTACAGCAATTAGAACAAGGACATTTGATATCCTGACCTTTGTTGGCCGCCTCTTGATTTCTAGGTAACTGCATGAACTCGCAAATACCTTGAGCGTATTCAGGCGTTAATAAGTTCGACCCCTCTTCCATCATTGGCGCGTCCATCCATGACCGAAAATATGAAGAACTCATCTCTCAAATTTTTTTAGTTTGGTTTTCAGATGTTGGTATAATGAACGTCGGAAGAAATGTGCAAACTTATGTAGAGGGGATTTCTGTCGGAAATCCGTCAATACATCCGACATAACACCCCACCAATCACATCGGCCACCGCAGACGATATATCAACCATTCAAATTCTGCCGACATCGATAACCGTCCGAATTCCGTTGGAATGCCGTCGGAATATACCGACAGCTAGTGTCCGACGGAATCGTTTTGGTCGGCATTCTGTCTGAAACCCGTCGGTTCTTTCCGACGGAAAAAAAATTCCATCGGAAATTACAATGTTTTCTTGTAGTGTATTGAGGTGAAATCGAAGGTATTTTGTTTCCTTCTACTTGGGTCTTGATTCGAGTTGATGTTGCTTCGACCTCAGTCTTAGATTCGATTATTTTAGATTCCATTTTAGGGTTTACTTGCATAATTATCTTCACATTCTTCTCTCTTCTTTGTTCTGGTTTGGAATAAAGCCTGCTCTCTTCTTCGCATTCTTCTCTTTTCTTTGCATTATCTTCGCATTCTTCGATTTTAGGGTTCTGGGCTTTGATTTCCATCTATTGATTCATTTGTGGTTTTAGTTTTCTTACACAGATTCATTTGATTGTCTATTCATTTCGAAACATTACTCTTGATCTGATTGTCCACTCGGTTCATTTGGTTTGAGAAAGACCTAAAATTTGACACATACTGATTTTGTTATATTCAGTTCATATTTTTTTACACTTACACTTGATTTGATTTGATTTTTATGCTTAAGGTTCTGATTAAACTTTTACTGATTTTGTTTTTGTTTTGCAGGTGTTGTTGAGTGCAGTGTTGGGAAATCGAAGCTTTTCTTCTGTTGTAAACCCATTATAGGTTAGTCCCATCTACACCAAAAATGAAGAAAAACTCATCCATGGTTGTTCGTTTGTTGTTGTTTACCCATTCATGATGAGTCTTGCTTTGGTGATGGTTATGAAAGTTTGGTCTTTTGGTAAAAATTGTTATATATTTGAAGTCATATATGTTAGCTATATACTAAAAACAAATAAAGAATCGTAGTTTGGTACATGGCATTGATGTGATCCGGTTAACTATGATTGGTTTCATAACTATAGATTAGATTTCAATGGGAATTAGAGGCTTTAAGAGTGTTTTTTTCTTTACTTATGCATTCAAGAGCTGATCCTGCTTATGAGAGAGGTGCTTGGAGTTTTGTACGAGCTGTGGCTGCAGAATTAGGAGACATTACTCTGATAGTATGTCCTTGCATTGACTGTCGTAACGTAGATCGTCACTCAAGCAGTATAGTTGTTGATCATCTTGTAAGAAGGGGAATGGATTAGACTTACAAGCAGTGTAATTTCTCTAGTTTTGATTAGTGCTGTAATTTCTCTAGTTTTTGGAATATATTGATTGAAGATGAAGAAATATATTAATTGGTTTTGTTTGCAGGGTGATTTGGATATTGAGTTAAGCGATGCATAAGGCAGTGCCGCAAGCTTGAGGTATAATCAAATTTTGACATTTAAAGACGCATAGCTTGTGTTAAACCCACTTCCTTTGATGAATCCTAAAGTTTCCACCTTTGTGTTCTTGTTGTTTTGGTTTTTAGCAGATGATGGTTCTGGACTGGTCCGATCGATGAAAGAGTGGAAGAGGATCGATGAAGGAGTGGAAGAGGCTGGGTTGTTGATTAAAAAAAACAACAATAAGCAGAAAGAGAAGATGGATCGTTAATTGATTTATGAACTTGATAGAAAATCAAGTCTGAAGCCTTTAAATTCCCTATATAACCATTAAATATCATGTTCTTTAGTAAATTTCTTATGTGTTTCATTTCAAAAAAAAAAAAAAAAATCTTATGTGAAACCTGTTTGCAAACAAATTACATCATTATGATAAATAAAAACTAAACATTGTTTTTTATGTCAGATTTTTTTTTTTTTATGTTTGATCATTCTTTAAATATGTTATTGCTATTCAAAACAAATAAAAAATTACTTAACCAAGTAACTTTGTATGTTTCTCAAAAGTTAATGTAACAAAAAAAAAAAAAAAAAAAAAAAAACAAAATTCAAAGGTCTTAATATTTTGGGGTATAAGGTTTAGATTATATCATTATTAAATAGTAAACACTTCAAAATTATTAATTACAAAATTTGCCAAGTATAAGATATAGGTTTTAGGTTTTAGGGTTTAGAGTTTAGGGTTTAGGGTTTAGGGTTTAGTTTAGGTTTAAGGTATTTTAATTTAGTTTAACTATAACTTATTACAAATACAATAACATTCAAGATAAATCATTAATTGTGTACATAATATCACCATTATTGTGTTTTCACAATATGTGTTGTTACACAATCAAGAGATGATTGTATATGTTTTCATATGTAACATTGGTGGTTACCATAGGTTATGATTTTGAATATTAAAAAAACGTTGTGATTTTTTCTTTTAATTTTTAAAAATAAATAATAATCCTAATCTCTCTGCAATAATTTAATTAGCCAACAATTAATTATTCTTCATTATTTAAAATTGCAAAAAGCCATTAAACTCACATTTTCATTATTTCAGCAACAACATCCAATTAAAAAGAGTCACTCAGATTGCTGACGTGTCGAGCTAATCTTGCCCGTTCAAATCTAGAGAGCCAATCTTGTCCGTCTAATGCTTCCAATCTTTTAACCTCTTCATTTTTTTTCTTATTTGCCGTCAAAGGCAACAAAACATTATCTCTCTCTCTCTCTCTCTCCTTGTATCTACGATGAATCCATTAGGTTTTTTTTTCAGAAAAGAAAAGGGTCTGATTTGATTTTCTAGTTTATCTCTTTCAATCGTCATGTGGGTTTGCATCGTATTTGTCTATGCTTTTGTTCCCTGTGATTCATGTTCGTCCGAGCAGTGATTCGGGAAAACTCGTAATTCGATCGCCATCTGAGTCTCCAAGCTTCTCAGATCCTCAGAACCGGTTCTGCTTGAAGATGAATTCGATCGCCATCTGAGTCTCTAAGCTTCTCAGATCTTCTCTGATATCTCCTCTAGGTAATCCCTTCTCCTCTGCTTCTTCCGTTTTCATCTAAATTAGTTAACGCATAAATGTGTTTGATTTATTGGTTTGCTTCTTCTTGTGTTTCCGTGAGTGTAGCTGTTTTACGAAATGTGATATAGATTGATTGGCATTGTTTGCTCCAATATATTTATCAATCAGTTGCAGAACATTCCACTTGAGTGCTGATCATATTTTAAGAACGACTTCTAATTCCTCCATAGTTCATGTAAAGTCTCAGCTGAATTTAATATTTCACGTGTTTACTGCACCTGAACGCATACATCAAAAGTTAACTCTCCAAGACAATTCACTTCAGCAGCTGGTAAAATCATATGTTTAATTTCAGTCCTGGAACTAGAACAAGAAAAAACAATTGAGATCTTCATTTACAGTACATAATCCGAATTTACATTTGAATGTGTGCTTTAATTGATTGGTTTCGGGTTAGCTCTTCCTGGGTTTACTCATAATCCGAATATGATTTGTAATTTTACTTTAAAATGTGATGATAGTGGAGATTTCATTACTGTGAGTATTAATGATTTTGTTTTCTTGCAGCATTAGCTGATTTTGATCAAGGAGGCTAAGAATTGGATGAAATGCAAGCCATGATGTCTCAAGGTTAAAATGTTTGATTAATTTGCTCGCAGTGAGAATGGATTCGTTCAAGTATGAATCCTTCATGGTCTCTTTCAGTTCCACGCAAAGTTTATCAATCTTGATTGGAAATGTGACACGCTTCAAGCCATCAAACCAACCCATTTTGTCTAGTAGAAGAGGTTCAAGACAACATCTGACAGTCAACTAGAAGAGATAAGTATTTGAGACCATTTCTAGTTGATTAATCTATTTTGTAATGGTTGTCTCCGTAATTTTGTATTATGTGTTTTGAACATTTTGGTGATTTATTATAATTCTGGTTATGTTATTTATTTTTGGTAATTTCATTATAATTTGAAATAATAGTTATATAAATATATAATAATAAAATATGGCTACTAATATTTGTTGTTAAATTGGTGGCTACTAACCACTAATGTTTTAAGAGGCTAAACAGTAGCTGCATATTAATGGCTACTAATATTTTGGTAGCTGAATCCGTAGCAAGAAGGTCACCGAATTTCAGTAGCTATATTGGTTGTTAAATACCACTGAATTATTGGTAGCTAATTTAGCCACTGAAATATGGCGTTGCAAATTAGTGGCTATTTAGCTACCGTTTAGCTACCGAACTGATTTAGCTACACCCGATCCGCAACACAAAAAATTAGTAGCAAACGGTAGCTAATTTTATTTTAGCCACTGATTTTAGGATTTAACCACCAAAAAAGTAGTGACTATTTTACAGTTTTCTTGTAGTGATCCTTTTATCTTTTGAGACATAGGAGAATATACACATCGATGATTTAAAGTTGTGTTTCCGTAGATAATAAGAGTCACTCTTTCCGAGCTTTCAATGAGCCTTATACTAGTAAAAATTGTACTCACACTAGATTCTTTCATTCGAAACAACTCTCTCTTATATCTTAAGATTTTTTTTTTTTTTTATATATAAAATGTCTCATTCACTTCAGGGAATGAACCATAATCAACTGGATGCGATTTACACATTCACTTCAGGGAATGAACCACAATCAATAAGATGTGATTAATGCATTTTGTTGTAAAAATCCAACAATTTCTACCAATCATAAAAAAAATAGATATATCATATAAATTATCTCATCTCACTTAAAATTAAGTCTGCTACCAGTAAACTTAATTAATTCTGCGAAGTTAAACCCACAGCATACCAAAGATTTAACAAGAGATGATTATTATAAAGGATTAGACCAATGTTAAACGAAAACAATATAATAGGTCTCTATAGTCAAATAGTAGAGCAATAAGGCATGTGATAATATCTCAATAAAACATATTTCGTTCTGTAACATAATGAAGCAATAAATTTATCACAAGGTTTGCTTAATCAAAACAATGAATCCATGTAATTAAGCGTGAATAAATCATCATGATTCAATAAAGTATGTATCTCAATTTACTAAACCAATTCAAACGAAAGTGAGGATAAACAGTAAAGCAATCATCATGTTCTATTACTAAAGCAATAAACGAATTCGATATTAAAATGGTTATATACAATAATAAACTTGTATCGATCTCTTATATATCAATAAATTATGTTAACATTTAAATCAATATCGGATAATGAATATTAAGGCAGTAATGAAGCATGAGTCCATTTGTTAACAATATAATATCAATTTAACACTAAACAATAAAGCAGTAGGATATAATTATAGAGCATATAACGTTGGATTATTTTATATAACATGAATTATTCAATCTGTTATATTGAGTGTTGAACCATATGTCGATCATAAGTCAATTAAATTATGGCATGAGATACGTACCCTGATGTTTTAGAAACAGATCGGAGATTGGAAACAAAAACGGAGACGTTGGTGTGATCAGAGATGCCGTCAACAGAGACGAGTCGGTTAGCGATTTCGGCTTAGATTTTGATTTGTTGAAACGGCTAGGGTTTTATTAAGTGGCTAAGATTTTATTCAGTGGCTAGGATTTCGTGCTGATAACGTGGGTTACAAAACTTGGAGAGGAAGTACAACTTGGTGAACAAGCTAGGTTCTAGAATATGGACATATAATGGGATCCATCCAATGGATTTATAACAAAACAACAATTTTCATCAAAAGGTGAATGATATAGAGAGATAATTACGTTGAGTTTTATTGCTTTTCAAAAAGATTTAACGGCAAATGATATATCAAGCAGAGTACAATTAGCAAGGTGTATAAGGACTCCAATTACATTTGGATATGGTACATAAGGGCTCCACGTATCTCTTCATTTTTGCTCATGTGGTTGGAAGGTATCATTTTTAACAGACAACTCTACCGAAAACCCAATCTATTTTATTAGAGCATATTCTCAATCTACAACAGAGACCAACGAGACAGTGAAGTAATAAGTTGGAAAATCTCATCATGGTTTTGCTAGCAGAGAAATCTCAATCTCTTGAAGTGTTTTTCCTTTGGTTTCAATCACGTTCCGCTTAACAAACATCACCGCCATTAAACAGAACGTAGAGAACATCGAGTATAGTAGCCGAGGACCAAGCTGCTGAAGCAACCTCAGAAAGAGTAAACCCACAAAGAAATTTATGACCTGCGCAACGAGAACCAACAATGTTAAGCAACCTTAGAACCAGGGAAAACAAAAGAAGGCAATCTGTGAGAAGATGAAACAGACGTTATTTATTTACCCAATGCACAGACATGCAGAGAGCCATAGCTTTTGCTCTAATTCGACTTGGGAAGATTTCAGGGAGGAGTAAACCTGGTACAGGACCAGCTCCTAGTGCGAATGTTAGCACAAACCTAGAGCCATCACAAACGACATTTGTATTTAGAACAAAAATTATGGAAAACAAATTTCAGTTTCACAAACACTTACACAAGAGTGCCACCGACTGATAAACACAACCCCGAAAAATGTGGCAAGTATGAACTTGTAGCACCAACTTGAAGTGCCATTGCTAATGCCTATACACATCAAAACGTTAGGTGGGCTTCCTATATTAGCACTGAGAATAAGAAAAAAGGAAAAATGAAAACGCCCAATAAATGTACAACACACCATGCCAGTAAAACTCCAAAGGAGAAGAAGTCTTCTTCCTACTTTATCCATCAACACCATCGCAATTAGAGATCCTGAAAATCAGAACAATGTTACAATCGAAGATCCATATACTTGAAAAGGCAAGGGGAGAAAAACAAGTCAAAGGAGAAGGCTACTGTACCCAAGAGGTTTGAAATTCCAACAAATATGTTGGCCATGTCCGATGGTACTCCGGCACTTTTGAAAACCGTAGAAGAGAAATAAAAAACAGCATTTATACCAGATAGCTGTTGCAAAGCAAACAGGGTTGATCCAATAAAAACAACTGCAAAACGAACAAGTGAATAACAAAGTACTATATAGGAAAACATACATGTTTTCAGTTACTTTCTCAGGGAACAAAAGAGTCATATACCTCTTGAATGCCGACCATATAAGAGCTCCGAGAGGCTCACAACATCTGGCTCATCCGCTCGGTCTAGATCTAGTTTGTGTAATTCTGCCATTGCTGTTTTCACATGAGACCCTCCGAGCAACCTCTCAAACTCAGCTTCTGCTTCAGCTACCTTCCCTTGCTGCATAAGATAATGAGTCTTTACAATGATCATAAAAGGAAAGAAATCAAACTAGTGTAAACTTCAGTGCAGTTTTCAGGCTCAACTACGACAGAACATTGGTGTAGAGCTCAGAATTCTCTCTGATGCTTATGCATTGTATATTATGAACTATGGAACAGACCTTGAAAAGCCACTGGGGAGACTCGGCACAGAAGAACATTCCCAAAGCCAGTGCTGCAGCAGGTATCGTTGATACCCAGAAACAGACACGCCACCTGTGTACAACCATAACGACATAGATGATCAAAAATTCTTAAGACTATGCTTTAGAGAGTCATGCCAAGAGTTGATTCTACTAAATATTATTATTAGATCCTACAAAAGATTAACTTTCTTACCAACCAGTGATGTTATGGACTGGGATCCCTATAAACAAGGCTCCCATCAGTCCTAGACATGTAGCTATCTGTATGAAGCTTCCATATGTTCCCCTAACAAAAGCTGGTGACACCTACTCAAAATATGGGACATTTCGCGTAAGATGTCAAGCGGCTCCAAACTTGTAGCAGAAATGCAGAGTAAGATATATGATCTGTGCTCTGGACTCGTGCGTTGATATACCTCAGTCACATAGAGTGCTGCCACAGGTGGCCCAAGACCCATTCCAGTCCCAACCAAGAATCTTCCCAAAAGCATAACAGCTAAGCTGTTGCTAACTCCACTGAGAGAAACACATTTTAGCATGAGCAACAAATCAAACTTATGGCAACAACGCAAACTCCAGCTTAAGTATCGTATAATTTGTAATAAGAGCTACATCAAATACGCGTGCCACATCAGATTATCTATTACTGATCGAGATCAAAATAAACAGGGCTACATCACCGAACCCTAGATTACTGGATATTAGATTTGGTTTGCTAGATTCATCTTTTAAAAACAAATGCCTCTGGTAATAAGCAGGTAATGAACAACTTTTTCAACACTTTTAAGCACAATAACATTGCCTTGTTGAGATATTATTACAATAGCTTTTGCATGACTAATTACCAACTCTAGGGTGAAAGAAACACTAGCCAGGAATCTCAACCAATTTACCTTACAAAAGCACCCAAAATCATAGGCAAAGCACAAAGCTGAAAGGCTCTGCGCCGTCCAAGTCCATCAGCAACTCCACCGCTAAATAAAGATCCGATAAATGCACCACCAAGACATACACTAACCACCAAACCTTCACATATGAAGCAACATAAATTGCTTAGAAAGCAGATTAATGACTGATATGCCATGAAAATAGACATGACAAGTAATAATACCTTCTGATAATGTATCACCACTAAAACCAAGGTCAGAAGAAATACTTTCAAGAGGCTCATTGACAACTCTGTTACAGAACTGAAGAAAATCAACACAAGCAATAATACTAATAAATATTTGAAAAACAAAGATGTGTATAAATCACGAACCCTAAGTGGTAACCGAATAGAAAAGACGAAATTGTAGCGACTAGGACGTGTGGGAGTGAACAAATCCATGGAGGATTTGTGGTTTCCGTTTCCTTGTTCACGTCGTTCTGCAAAAGACCTGAAGACAAATTCGAAATCCAATTTCATAGTTAAAGAAGCTTAAAAACAAACAAGTTGCTATATTATACGCAATTGAGATTCTCTATTGTATATGCATGTTCATTTGTTACCTGAGCTTTCTTCGACGTCAATCATCGGAGTAGAATCTCTCGATGAAGATCTCTTGTACATCGAGGAAGACGTCTCTCGTTGCAAACCCCACATGCGGCGGCTAATTCTAGATCGCCTGAGTTTTTTCGACTAAGTATGATTCTAGAACAAACAAAATTCAAAAATCGTTCAATAATCACACACAGAAACCATGAGAGTTATCCAAATCGGAAAAGTCATTTCCAACAAATCAAACACGAAAATTAAGCAGCGGAGGAAGAGAGGAGAACATACAGAGAATGATGTAGAGAAAACAGAGGTCCCAAATGCTTCGAAGAACTTCTATCTCAAATTCTCAATAAAGCTTGACGAGGAAGACGAAGAAGAAGAAGAGAATCAGTGGTCCTTGCTAAAGTGCGCAGGGTTCGATGGAGAAAAGACGGTGGTGCTGCTGAATCATCATATGAAATCATGTGCTTTTTCTTTTTCTTTTTTTGCTTTCTACTCAAAATCCTTTGCGTAAAATTAAAATGTTGGAGATACGCACGTGTCACCTCCATATATATTTTCTGTGTATTGTTTAAGATTTTCTTTTTGTCGTTTACTACTTGATTGATCATTGCCGACATATAAAAAAAATAAAAGACTGTATTTAATTTGTTTTTGTTTCCCCCCCCACCCCACAATTTTTTACCATTGTACTCCCTCTCTCGAAATATTGATTTTCTGCATTTTTTACCTTGTTATTGAAAGATTGATTTTGTACCCTTTACTTTATGGTTTTACATTTTACCAAAGGATTAAATAGTTTTTTAATTAATTAAAAAGAAAAAATTAGAGTGATGTAGGTAATAAAATTATTGAAAAACAAAAAAGTAAGTCAAAAAATAAAAATAAATAATTAGCTAACACATTTATTTATTGTATCTTAAAATCTATGAAAATCTAAAAACATCAATCTTTCAAGAACGAACAGAGGGAGTAGTTATTAATTTAGGGTATGATTATAGAAAGGTACTAAATAAATAGCTAAGTAATAAAAAACATTAAAAAATGGAGGTAAGAGATTAGAAGAGTTGCTAATTATAGAAATTTTAACAACTCATTTAGCAACTCTTCTACAACAGGTCACTTTATATTATTTTAATTATTTAATTATCAATTCAATTTATAACACCCGCCAATAAACATGCTTTTAAACTCCTCATAAGAGAGATTTACAAACACTACCAAAATCAGCTCTTTTTTTCATTGTTTCTTCTTCTTTGCAACTCTATAAACTACTCACTCACTCTTGAATCTTTCATAAATCTACAAACTACTATTAAGCCCTCTAAATCCACAGTTGTTGTTGCCTGCATTTCCACCTCAAGGCAGTGAAAACAATTCATCATCTTCCATATCAGCGATATCGAACAATCCTTCATCCTCATCACCAACTGATCCTAATGTCTCTGTTTTCCCAAGCTCAGCCTGCAAATATATTCATTCATCATTCCGAAATTCCGAATTTTACAAATTTGTATTCATTCATCTCTTGTATTCTAGTCACCTTTGTTTGACAGTATCTCTTGAGCACGCGGTGGTACTGCTGGCGAGCTTCTGGAGAATTAGCCATCGATAAAACACGAGAGAAAGCCTCGTTCACTGCCCCGTCTACTTTCTGCTTACGAAACACCTTGAGAATGTCTTCGTCTTCGCTGTCCTCTGTCGTTTCCACGTCTTGTCTGAACCCTCTTAGCCCAGCTCCTTTTCTTCTCCACCTCAGTACAACCTTATCTAATATTCCTACTGCCCAGCAAATAACCTTGTAATGCTTTCTTATTTGGTAACCTCGAACATGAGCCTGCGAAAATTATAAGAGAATAAAGCTCTTAGATACCTCGGAAACAACTATCTTTATTTGACTACAGCTGTTAAAATACCTGTATCTTCACAACTTTCTGGCGAAGCGCTAGATAGTCTTTTCGGTTTTTATAGCCACGGAACTTCTTCTGAATAGATAAAGCTGCTGAATGGTAGTTCCGGACATTTACATTTCCAAACGCGAGTTTTGACATGGCTGAAATCCCTTCGATATCTGCACAATAGATCCCGTACTCTTGTAAGCAAGAAGCCATAGCTGCTTCTCTCTGTTGTCGCTTTCTGAATGAATGTGCACGAAACGCTGCTTGGATTCTTGCAGCTGCTTGAGCTGCATTTCTCACTGCAGCCAATGTATCTTTCAACGAATGTTGATCTTCATTAGGACTCTGTTCCGAGATGGAACTCAAAGCTTTCTCTGCTTCCACTTGAGCTGAGTCTTTAGAGTTTTCGGTTTCTTCAAGTGTTAGCGATGAGAGATGGTTTGTTAACGCAACCTCTGATAGATAACCTGCGAGACCCTTGTGGCCATTAGTGGCAGCTATTGAAGCTGCAGTTTTACCAGCCGGGTCTTGCGCAGTTGGATCAGTCACTGCTCCGGCTGATGCACCTGAAGCTATAAGCGCCGCCACCATTTTTTCACTCCCAAATTTTGCAGCCCAATGAAGAGCACTCCATCCGTTAATATCACGGAAATCCACACTGACTCCATGACCAAGAATTGGATAGAGCGCCCACTCGAAGCTGAGACCTGCAACCATATGAATAATGCCTTGTTCTTGCTTTGACAAAGAACAAGATGTTTGATATTCATCATGTGATCGTGAAGAGAGCCACGTGTCCAGCTTGTCTTTAAGCAGTTCTTGTAAAAGCCAATCAACTGTTCTTGATGATGATGCAGTCCCATCTATAATCGTCGCTATGACTTGGTTCCATTGCTCATCATCAGCTTTCAGTTTCTTCAACAACTTATCAATCCCCGGCTCTAGGTTACTTTTTTTGTCGGCTAGTGGGTTCGATAGAAGTTTTTGCGCAAATCTTACAAGTAATAAAAGCTCGAATGACCTTGTGGACATGTCGCGGGACTGTGGCGTACTGCACTTAGGGCAAGATGTGTTAGGCTTTTCACGATACTCGAATGACCTTTTTTGACTACACGAGAGTCTATCTCCAGAAGTAATGCATAAATTGACTTTTCCAGGGCTACTTGGAGGGGCTTCGCACCGAATAACACCTTCCTTAATGATCACACAAGGAACTTCAGCACTCCCAAACATACAAGACCATGTGGATTCTGTTGGATCACAGAGAAATGATCCAATGATTATCACCTGCATTGTCAAAATGAAATTTCAATCTTTTTCACTGCCACGTAGATCAGAATCTCAACAAAATACTAAGTATGGTGTAAGAGATTAGACCTTAGTAGATTCATTCGAATAACCCCACTCTGGTGATATGTCCTGGATAGTAAACTTGTGCTTTTGTGCAACTGTCGATCTCATTTGTTGCTCGAGTGGTGGACCGATTCTCCCTACCTCATCCATCATTCTACAGTACTCGACATTGTTCTCCGGAGCTCCCAGTTCAGAATAACAAGCAGGAATTTGGAAAGAACCAATTTCTTGAGGCAACAATAGTGTAGCTGAAATTTAAGATAACTATCAGAACTGATCGACGTTAAACAAGGTGTGAAGCGTAACAGTATCCTTTCTCAAAGCAGTAGCCATACATTGATTACCCTGATTGTTGTAACTCCAGTTGGAACCTTCCTGCATTCCGAGTAGCAATCCTTTCGCAGAACTTGGTGTGCTTCCCTGCTTTCAACAAAAGGTATATAAATTTTCACTCCTCAGATGCCATTAGAGATTAGAGAACCATAACACATTCGCCGGATTTCTCTGGTAAATCAATCTCATATATGATATATTTCAATGCATGAATGCTATCCGGTATAGCCACTTCGGACTTCTTCTGTTTTTTTCTTTCGTAAACTAATTAATTGACAAGATAGTCTTTCTAGATTGATCCCATGTTCCATTCAATTATACGAGAGAGTTACCTCACATGCCTCCAGAACCTCTTTCCAAGATTCGGACCCTTGATCTCCAGACCCTCCAGTACCACCTGTAAGAAGAGTTTTTTTTACACTTCAGTTCCGCGTATAGACAACATGATACATTATTTACAAGCATTAGACTGTTACTAACTAAATTATAGATACTCCATGAAGTCTGCTAAATGAGAATTATTAAAAATGTGTATAACTTTGGCTTACCTGAATCATTCTTTACGAGCATTAGATTGTTAGAATGATATTGGGCTCCAACGTACCCTCCGTAACATCTCTCTAGTTTGTTATTGTCTGGTCTCTGGTGTAGAGTTGCTGGTTGAACAAGGTGATTGATGCCGTTATTACACTCTAAAAATTGGAGACTATCCAAACTTTCTTTTTGAGTGTAGAGTGGATCTACAGGATTAGCATTATAGTTGGCTCCAACATACCCTCCATAACATCTCTCTAGTCTATTACTCTCTGGTCTGTGATTTACAGGTGCTGGTTGAGCAACGTGGTCAATGTCCTTACTAAACTCTAGAAACTGGAGACTATCCAAACTTTCGTTTTGATTGTAGAGTGGATCTACCATATTAACATTATCATCTCCGATACTCAGTAGTTTCTCAATCCTCTCCAGAGCCTGCTTCTTTTCAAACTCATAAGAACTTCCACTACCTCCCGGGGTCTCAACTCTGCTACTCGTAAAGAAAACGTCAGAGTTAACCTCGGCAATACCAGGGGAACTAGATGAATGCTGATGTACGTCGGTAGAATCACCAATCTGCTGATTGTAGCTCGCATTCTGAGTCCCGATAGAGCTTGGTGGACTTGAAAACTGCAAAACATGTCCACTAGTTTGTTTTCCCTGAAAAGTTAAAGCCAACCATGATGTCATACAACGAAACTGAAGTTCCGCATATGTATAACGAATATTACTTATTAGAGAAGTCACCTCTTTTCCCTCACTAACATCCCTGTAATGAACAAGGACAATATGTGTGTATTCCCTGATATAAAGAGCAATGAACTTTATGTTATAAAACATTTCATTCTTGAGTAATTTATATACATACACACAAAAGTAATGAGTACATCACTCACTGATCTAGCATCCAGTAGATACGTCTCTGAAAATGGGGATCAAGCTCTCCATGAGCATAATAACAACTCAAGGCTTCGGCGTTACCCACCTGTTCACAAACACATAAAAAGAGTCATTATAACAACCTTAAGAACATATCTAAAGTTGCAAAAGACTATATCTTGGATACATTTACTACATTCAAGAAAGCTCCCAAAAGCAAAACCGGAATAATCTTAACCACTAGCTAATTAACATCTCAAATTCTCTATCCCTAACAATCCACAATTCCCTATCACTATCCCAAAAACTACCTTTAGTCTTTCGTGTGCTTCTGCAATAGCTCTCCCATCTTTCTTTCTCCGCCATTGATGACCGTCTTTACGGAAGAATTTAAGAACATTTCTATTGAAAAGAAACAAAGATCCACCTGAGACAAAGAGTTAATCAAGTCTTTGTTATCAAAACCCAAAATTTTCCTTCATCTCAAAGCAAAGCAGTCCAAAAGTCAAACTTACTAATAGGCTTTTGAGGAGCTTTATGTGTAAGCTGATATTTTTCATGATTCTGCAATATAAAGTGATTCTGCAGTATAAAGTGCACCTCAGGCGGTTTTAACCAACGGGTCTGTGCTTCTTGGTACAAAGTAGTAATATCATATTCTAAAAATCAAACAAAACAACGAAAGATTCAACCTTTAGTCATCAGGCATGTGATAAAATGGGGAAAAAAACACTTATGGGTTCAGAAACTCACCGGATTGCATAGCGATTGTGGGGGATTTCAGACAAATTGATCAATCTAAGTACTCAGACACAAGCATGAGATCAGTTTGGTACAAGAGGAGTCGGTAAAGAGTACCAAAAACAAGAAAAAGAGACAAGGGTGTAAAAATTTGACTAAGGACTGACCAAGATTCGCTAAGATCAGTTGTTGGAGGATCCTTCCGACAGATAACAAGGGAGATGGATGCAAATGAAATTGCCAGGAAGGGGAATAATCCAGTGTGGTGCAGTCCATTTTAATAAAGCGAGATGATTGGTGATCAATTATTGATATCCACGTGACACGATCTTAAGTTGAAAACTAATTAACCTAGTTTGACTTGAATATTTTACCCATAGGGACTAGAGAGCACGACGACCACATGTTAAATTGTCGTCAGTTTAAAAATTGAGAGTACGATTGTCATCATTAATTAACATTCTTTGTCCCATTGATCAATTTTTTTTTTTTTTTTGCCGACGTCTACTAGATCAATTATGTACTACTAGATAATGTCCAAGACTCATTAGATTCTTTTGGATGTATTAATCGATTCAAATTGGAAATAAAAATTGTCTTTTTATTACAAACTCGGAAGAACCTTATAAATGTGCTGCATCTAGCTCAACTTAGTGATGTGATGATCCAAAAGTTTTTCTGTTCGATTTGGTCTGGTTTTAAAGAAAATGACATATAATGAAGGTTGGGCTGGATTTTAATTATGTATGTAGGTGTGTTTAAGATGATGGACTGCCTAATTTTATATTGAGAAATTCCTTAAGATACCACATTTTAAAGTTTTGTTTCCAAACATACCACCAATTTTTAAAAGTTCTAAAATTTTTTTGGAACTTTTAAAAACTTGTGGTAGTTTTGGAAACAAAACTTAAAGTGTGATATTTTTGAGAAATGTCCTTTTATATTTGTAGTGGATTAGATTCATATAAGACAAATTTGAGAGTTAATCAAAATATAATTGTTAGCATTCTACTTTTCTGTTTATAATGTCTTTGTTAGTTAAATTAGCTGATGTGTCCACTAATTTACTTTATGAACAATAAACAGGATTATTTTTTTAATCTCTTTACATAATATAATGTAAGATGATATTTATTCAGCTAGAACCATTAGAAAATGGATTTTAGCAAATAAGCAAGAAGACGACCAAAAAAAAAAAGAAGCAAATAAGCAAGACATTATACATCATAAGACTAAAAATAACAATCAATTTATTTGGCCCATGTGATCTTGGGAAATAATAAACTCGCTCTCCTTTGTGGGGTAAGGTTACAAGAGATCCAACACAAACATAAATTTTTAATAGTTAGATCGGAACACAATCATTCCGATGTGGTCACAATAAAATAACTATTATAACAACTAGTACATAAAATAACAATTATGCCATAAAGGTCTTGGAGGTAACGAGACAGATTAAATAGTCCAAGAAACAGGTTTATGCGTAATTTCAGTTTTATAATCATAATAATTCACCATAGTTTAAAAAAAAAAAAAAACAATCTGGCTATGTGCATATAAAATTTTCACATGAATTAATATAAATTCATAATAACCATCAATTGCTAGGGGACGTTCGAAACTATGATAGTATATGCAAATACCGCAAGATGATTTAAAAACATGGTAATATCATCAAACAGCTATTGTATCAAGTATAAACGGATACAGAGATTAAACCGGAGAAGTTGGCGTCTTGGATTTCAAAATCTTCTGAGTCTCCTCGAAGTATTGGTTAGGATGGTTGATCCCAGCATCACACGATGTACCATAAACAGCTTCAAAGGTTAAGGTGCATGCAAGCTTTTTAATTTTGCAGATTCCACATGCATATGAAGATTACCATGTTAAAACTCGGAAAACAAAAAAAAGATTCAAGGTTTTAGAGATATATAAGTTATGATCAATCACCTGATAATGCCTGTTCCGCACTTTATCCATTACTTCTTCCATTCCACGAGAACTCAATCCCATTCTACCAAGTGCTGCTCTTAAGTTATCCTCACTGTCGATTTTTCACACAAAACCAATCAGCAGATGGCATTGAGTTACATTAATTTGTGATTCTTTGTCTTTTCTTTCACAGAAACAGACCTGAAATGTCGGTAGGGGCAGCCATGATGATCCCCAACACCAGGAGCAGATGAAATGATCTTTTGACAAGCATAAGGGGTATAGTCCTGCAGTTGCAATATGAATTTGGTATCAGAAGCTAATCATTACCGCTTAAGTAGATATATGGAATCGTTAGCATCTTACTGTTCTCTTGCCTTCCTTCCCATAGTTATGGCGAATGGCATACGCATACTCTTTATCAAATTTCTCAGAGCCAACCTATGAATATAAGAAATTAGTATCTAGCAGCTCAGTATCACTTAGTTTCTGCACACAAATGTCCACCCACTATCTCTTGATTCGAATTGACTAGAACACACAAACATTGAAAAGGGCAAAAAACTAGCTTCTTTTCAGAGTTGGTCTAAAACTGGACAGAATACACATTATCCTCAAGGAGAGACATTAAACAGCTTTAAAAACTTAAAAGATAAAACATTTGAGAATCAAGTTACCTTTTTCGTGAATTCTGCTCTCCAAAATGCTAGAGCATCATCCAGCTTCAAACCTACACCCTGCATGTTGATAGACGAAACATGAAAAAAAGATATGGTGCTTATTTACTACGACGTTTGACCAACCAAAACATTATTACGACTAGCCTCAATTCTAAAAGTGAATCTATCTGCATCATTTCGCATTATTATGTGAGTAAACTTGACAAGGGGAGAAAGATTAAAGGTAAACCTTCAGAAAAAGACCCAGTTGCATTCGTCCTCCATGTTTTAGATGGTGATCTTCTCGAAGCTGTGTGTAAATGTTCATATGTTACATGCAGGATATGTTTATACTGAAGAATTGGAAACCATTTAGCAACTTACTTTTTCAAACAGATGCCTCATACAAAGGGGAAAAGAACTCTTGGAAACTTGATCAATATCCTTCAGTGATATGTCAGCGTACTCACTTGACTGTGGAGGCATATTAACAAACTTCAATAAGTCCATATCTATAAATGTACATAACAAGAATCAAAAGACGATCCTCACCTGAGAATAATCGGGACCCACGTAGCTTGTAGATAAGGCTTCTACTATCTGAATGATAACAATAATAAGTTACGGAAACAAGGGACAAGGACTAAAGCAGTTCGTTTCAGTCTCATGCTTACTGGAGTTAGTCTGTCCTTTTCTCGTTCTTGAATGGTAGTTGTCCATTTTCTGCGCACAAACGCTTTGGCAAGTCAAACGCTTGATTTCTCAGTGTGATTGGTATAAGAGGAACTTTTAAATATTCATGTATCTAGAAGTTACCTGTTTGTCAGAATTAGGGCTTTTGATATATGAGATCGAAATTGTGTGACAACCATGGAAACAACCTGATAGGAGAAAAAAGGAAATCCAAGTCATACAAGGAGACACTAAAATCTACTGAGGAGAAGTTATGTTTCGAAATTGAAATGGAAACCAAGACTTGCCTGACTGCTAGCTACAAAGGCATACCCTTTCTGTATAAATACTCTCCGGCCAGCTACAAGGTCAGGAACCTCTTCAAAAGGAACCTTTTTCAGGTGCAATTGAATTATCGATCAGGTAAACGAACTCGTAGCCTGTAGTGTATGAACAAAATACAACAGAAAAGGCAGACCTACCTTAAAGTATACGGTTTCAACTGCAAGGGATAACAAAAAAAAAGACGAGAAAATTTCCGTTAGAAAATGTACAAGTCTTACTGCTAAATAGTTCAATGAATGAAACTAGAATAATATTGAAATGCAAACAGAAAAAACGACTAGTTCTTGACCAGAAATTATACTGTTCATGATTACCATTAGGTGACTTTTCACCGAGTGAGCGTACGACTTGCCCCAATTTCTCCTTCACACTCTGCAAAATGGTCAAAGATCAATTTCATCATCTCATAATCACTTGGATTCTGACTAACTCACCACCAAAAAGAAAGAATATACACCATAACCCTGCAGTGTTCAAAGGACAATAATGATTACTATGAAACTGACAATTACCTCAAATTCGGCACCAGTGACTACCTTATACGATTGTCCAAATTCTGCCATAATTGTTCTCTGTCAACAACAAACAACCAAGATTTACCTATGAGTCTACATCACACGAATCCGAACTTTCACCGACAAAAATCCACGTACCTGAACTTCAAAGCTTTTAAGGCGGAATCTATGACGAAAAAGAGCAGTTTCCATGCTAAGGAACCATTTCTTCAATTCATCCCTTTATTAACCAATAAAATCAGAAAAAAAATCAAACTATGAAAAATCAAAACAACAATACAAAAGGGAGGCAAAAGAGCTTACGATCTACAATAAACGAGACGTAAGACGAAATGCGAGATTACATCCTTGTTCAACATTTCCGATACATCCGAATGTCTCATATGTTCTTTCCACAAACTATCTACCTACAATCCTCAAATTCAACAAATAAAAATCGGATTTTTAAAATAAAATTCATAAGCAAATCAAAATTTTATGAACGAACAAGTTACCAGATCATCCATTTCCTTAGGGTTTTTTCCACGGGCTAATCCATCTGAGACCCCTTTCAGAACTATCACAATTAACAATCAAATTGTTCAAAACCCAGACAGATTATTCACGAATTCGATTCATAAAGCAACCAATTTTACCTCGTAAGCGATCGATTGCGAAGAGCTCGAACTCTTCGAGGCGGACTTCCATAGGTGGAGCTGTAAGATAGAGCGGAATCGTGGCAGTTGAAACGGTATCATTGGAGACTGCTCGTTTCTGAGATCGTAACACCTCCATTTTTCGCTTCTGAGATAGTACCACCTCCATTTTTTTCACTTCTTTTTCTTCTTCACCTTCGTGTTCGTCTCGGAGAAAGCACAGAGCGCGCCTAACAAAAAGGGTTTGTCGAGAAAGCGCGGGAAAAGATATGGCCAAGGAGCGGGACTTTACCTAATGGGCCTGTTAATGGGCTTTTGAGGTTTTGGATCAACTATATTTTAGGTTTATTTTTGTTTATGAATGAAAGAAGACTTGTTTCATCAAATCTAAAGATGTGATGAAAGAAGATGAAAGATGTGATGTATACATGTTTCAACAGATAAAAAGTGAAAAGGATATCTTGATGGAATTAAGTTAAAAGGATGTGTTGATAGTATCCTTAATCTCTTCGCTGCTTAAATTTTGTTTGTGTCCCCTTTAAGATTAATAATAGCTTATACTTTGATTGTATTTAGTAAAAAAATAATTATAATTTGAATGTATCATTGTTGCAAAAGTTTTCCCTATGTCTCAATCCTTTGCAATTCACCAGAGAAATTGGCAGATGATAAAAGATAAGGGTGGAAAGTTCACAAAATATTAAACAAAAGCAAGTTTATTTTTTGGAACAATAAAAAAACAAGTTCACCGAACAACTAAAGTTATTTTCTTGTAAACCTGTATAAAAATCAAATGAATTTTTGGCTATTAGCAACCAGTGTAGTACGACCGCCGCAATGGATGACATTAGTTTGCAATTTGGTATGCACCTGTTTACTTCATTTTTCTTTACATTAAAGCTATTAGCAAGTGTCTCGAGCGACGCTTTGTTTTCCCAAAGTCGCCAGTCTCCAAGGTTTTTGTTTCTACCGTATAAAGGGGAAGGTGGGGGTAGCCGATTATCTTTACATGCTTTAAGCAAACGTTTCATGTGGATATCGTCTATGTCATAGCCTACCACAATTTTACCTAAACAAATAATATCAAACCAAAATCAGAGAGAGAGAGAAAGAGAGTTTGACCGTTGAGAATACGCTGGATATCTTTCGTGTATACGGTAGAGAAAGGAGAAGAAGATATGAGGTTTTCACGGTTGATTTCTTTTTGTATTGTTTGATTTGTTTTGGTTTTCACGGTTGATTTCTTTTTGTATTGTTTGATTTGTACTAAAAATGTACTTGTCTTCGGTTGATAACCTTACATAATATAGCAATCTATGCTATTTCAATATGTCAGAAGATGCATTTTGGGAAGAATGATGTTTAATATCTTATCCATATTCATTTTATTATTAATCGCAGAACCTCGAATTGATGCACCAACAATTAAATTTGTAATGAATTTAACGGAAAGAGTTGTAGTCATGATTCATGACATGAATCTCACTCAATAAATCATGATTTACAGTGTTCGTTTCAAATTCATATAAGCAGTGAATTGATTAATTGAGTGAGATTCATCTATTTATCACTCAAAGGTAGGAATTAAAAATTCTTTTAAAACAAATCAACATATTAGAAACAAAAAAATTGGTGGAATTGACTATTACTCTCAATTCCTCTAGAGGGAGTGTATCGATGTATCCATTCTTTTTATCTATGAATTTTTTGTTTTGTTTGTTACACTTTCTATTGTTTTATTGTAACATAATTGTATATTTGAAAGAGACAATCCATAACTGAGGGTGCATATAGTTGACACATTAGAAACGATTTTTTTGGTAGAACTGACAATTACTCTTAATTCCTCAACGATCCACCATTTGGGTTGAATTTGTTTTTCTTTAAATTCTAGTAGATCCCACCAAATAAGTGGAAAATAAATCAAATTCCTCTTAATTTGTTACTCCTCAATATAGGAGAGGAACAATGTGAAAAAAACTTGTAAAGAAAATTGCTAGTTCCACTCATTTTATAATGTTCCTTTTATTTCTCCAACTTACAACCATTTGCACCTTAGTTTTAAATTTTCTCAAAAAATAAACGTTTCCATAGAGCCCGTGTTATGAGCCATAATTGTTCATTTACGCTTATGATTCCATTTCCATTTCCATATTATAATGTTTTCATGCCGAAACGCAAAGATATATAAACGTAGCTTCAAAGTGGAAAAGGAGAAGCATTGAGGCTTTTGTGATCAGAAAGCATTGAACCTTTTTGCCATGAACTGGGTTGTCTACAGGACATACCCCCACGGAAGAAATAGTTTTTAACTGTTTTGTCATAACCAAAAAGTTGATTTACTACAAGCTCATTTGCTCGCTTATAAATTGAGGATCTCATCTTTCAACAAAATGGCAAAAGTTGTGACTTACTTTGGTCATTTTCCCACTTTAAACCTATTACAAGCTAAAACCTATTTTTTCGAATGCCCCAGGAACTCCAATACCCTGAATACTATACGTTCCTGATTTTACGAAGATTGGTAATAACGTAAAACACTGACCACACGATAAACAAAGAACATAACCAAAAGTACCAACTTAAGTTAGGATGTAAACAGTAAGGACCTGGACCTTGACCTGGAGGAGTATTCTATAGCAAGATCCACAAAGACCATAAAGTAGATAAACAATATTTGCAACTGATACAACACAACCACCCAAGTGATGTAAAGAGACAAATGCATAGAAGCAACTTGACCACCGCTGCAACATGGACGAGACCTGACCGACCAACATTACGAGACCTGCTGGTTCAGACAACCCGGGACACCTTTCTCAACCCCCAAACATGTCTACAACTCACTGGAACAGACCACAAATTAAAACACACTATTCAGAGATTATGGACATCCTATACCCAAATCTAAATTGGGTTTTAAATTCTCTAACATAGTCAGAGATCTAAGAAAGACACGTCAATTTTTTTCATAAACAAATAACCGTTGCTTTCATAAGACATAAAATCTACAAAGGATGTTACATTCGCGAGTTTCAAGGGCAAATAATCTATAAACAAACAGATGTGACTACATAGATACGTCACATGACAAACCTGATCGTGATCTTCTGGTCCACGGGAAGGAGATTCATTCGATTGGTTCTCTGGTTTATCAGCTCCGCAGTTTTGCCTGTTGCATTTGCTCCTGAACGGATAGTTAATATTTCCACAACTGTCACACTTCCAGCTCCCTTCTGGTGCCTTTTGTTCTGACAAACAACACATGTCACTATGTTAGTCTCAAAGTTCATCGAGTAAGCAGTAATATTTTAGATTTTTGAGGGGCTTACTGGACATTTTATCTGAGCTTCCACCTCCACCCTGCTGCAATTATAAGATTGTGAGGTCAGAAATTAAAGAAACAAATTTCAAAAAGTTATTCAAATAAGCCATCTACATGATTAAGCAAGCTGTTGCTCAATAGCCAACTTAACCATTCTATGATACAATCAACAAACTGAAACAAAAAGCAGCATCACAAACCTGGGATCCAGGCTTTGGAGTGTTGCACTTTCTCATGTTACATATTATTCTGAATGAGAAGTTAACATTACCACAATTCGGACATGTCCAATCATTATCACGAGTTGAATCTGTAAATGGAGTACAGGACGGAATATATCAAGTTGACTATCACTACAATATATAGGAGAGCTTATATTCTCAAATGGAAAAAGACATAACCAGTTTAGCACCTACCTCTTTCATGTGATTTTTCATCTGGAAAGTACCCCGGCCTTGGCATCTGCAAAGAATGGCTCACACATATTGTTAAAGATTTCGGCTTATGTTACAAGTCCAGTGACTTGTAAGATCTTGCATGTAATCAGAATACATACCATAACGGCGGCAGCACCAGGACTCATGGCCAGACCAAGGCCATACCTGTCCATGGGTGGAGGCATTCCATACATACCACCTTGCGGAAAAACCAACAAATGCACCAGCCAAATTAGACACAGGTAAGATGATTGGAAGACTTGAACCCGTTGGAAATAGCTAGAAACCAAAAACTGATCATAGAAAAATACATACCCCTTCCCATCATAGATCCGCCATGGTACGGTGGTGGTCCAGACATATGTAGTGGTCTGTAGTGACCTCCAGCAGGAATTCGGCTACTATAGTTAAAATGATAAGGCGAACCCCCAGAAAACGGAACATCATAAGGAGGCATAGACGACCCATTAAAGAGAGACGACCCATATGGCGACCCACCCATATATACTGAAGGGGGACCCCCGGATCCTAAATATGGCCCTGGTGATGAAAAACCTTGCTGAGGTTGCATAGGTTTGGGAGCAGACTTCTGTTACAGATATACAACAAAAAGGCCATCAACAGGCATGGAAATAATATTCAAAAGAAAACAAGTAGATACGTTTTAGAACGGACTAGACAAAATACTAAGGTTGGTCTTCGACTTCAGTTCTTATATTTTATAATAAACACCTAAAAATCCTATCAAATACTACTCACCATCCTGACTGTCTATAAACATATGACTAGAAGAGCTCTACAACAATCGAATATCGATAACGTGAACATTATGGTTCTCCATCGTGACATGTTCTAAATTCACCCACCCCATGCTACCAAAAAGCCAATGAATACTTGCAAATACAATCCTCAAATATGACTAAACACAAAATGTTTCAAAGCAGAAAGACAAAAACTTGATATTGCAATACAAAAATGACTTACTCCATTGTGATCTGCAGGTCTAGGCTGAGTACAATTACGCATATTGCAAGTTGTCCTAAATGAAAAATTGACATTGCCACAACTAGGGCAGGTCCAATCATCTTCTCTGCGTCCCCCTATCCACAACCATAGACCAAACAGCTATTCATATTTCTAGTAGGAGAAACACATAGTTTGAAAAATCTAAATTTTGAAGCAAGAAATGTCGTACCATCAGTTCTAGCACGCTTAGCTGCTGAAGAATTTCTGTGGTCTACCTAATAAATCAGAGGAAATATGTCAAATTCACCAATCAAACCAGATCAAAACGACACACAGAAGGAAGCTGAATGATTCGATGCGGTTCTGGTAATTGTTTGATCGCAGTATTTGTCGAAGTGAATCAAGCAGAAGCAAGAAGCTCTGAGCCGAATCAGAATCAGATCTGAGATATTTAGGCGAAGTAATATAAGACGGGAGACTGTACCTGAGACATAGCGGCGGATTGGTCTGAGAAGTGGCGACGCGGCGGCTAGATGTCTCTCGGCGATTTGTACTTTGCCCTAAGATTAACTTCGACGGGATGAGATAAAGCAGCTCAGTAAGGTTTTTTTTTTTTAATTTAATGAGAAATCAAGGTGATACAAATATTATTTATTCTTTTTTTCTTAGAATTTAACGTTTTTTTTAAAACAAATTTAATTTAAAGTTGAAATTGAAATTATTACTTAATTGTTTGGATTTTTTAGTTTTTTTTTCTTAATCAAACTTTTTTTCATTCCATAAAAACTGTGTATTCCTCATTACACAACCTTTATACAATAAAACCTCTATAAATTAATACTCGATAAATTAATAATCACTATAAATTAATAAAATATCTCGGTCCCGAGTCGGGTCAATGAAAAAATTAGCAAAATTCGATAAGATAAGATAATAATTATTTTTGAAAATCCTATGTAAAATATGGTCCCAACAACATCATAAATTAATAATTATAAATCATACGTATAATATATATAACTAAGATGGCTTAGTAATACATAACTCCAATATTGTTAAATTTTTTCTTAAAGTTGAAATTACGTTGATGCTTAAGTCTAATTTTTTTTTTATTGCATCAACAATTTATTGTGTTGTCTTCTCAAGTGTGTTTGAGATTGTACCTCTTGACTAATTTTTAGATTAAAATTTTCTTCAAACTACGTTTGCAAATCATTTCGGATGCATGACATATGATCTCTTTTGTACTCACATAACTCTTTGGGCATCTAATTTGTCATTATTGATTTCGTAATAAATCTTAGTTGGGAAGCCTTTGCAAATTATGGTGTTGAAACAATGATAGAATATTAAACGTGAAGAATGCTTAATCAAAAACCTAAGAAGATTATTTTGTTTTGGTGAATTACCTAAAAAAAATATTGAAACAACTAAAATTTCGTACATAGAAGAGAAAATATCATTTAGTAAAAGAAAAATTGATATAAAATACATAAACAACAAAATATTTTGAAAATTTAAGTAAAATATTATTTACTAGAATATAAACTTTAGAGACAATTTCCATTTTAAAATAAAATAATTTTGTTAAGATTAGAAACTAAAAAGGTATCTCTATAAATTAATAATTATTAATTTATAGATCCTCTTACTATTAAAAGCAAAGTCTAATTAGTAAAAAAACTTAGTTGTTATAATTTCATTGGATTTAACAACAAAAAACTATGACATGGAATGGTGACATGGCTTCAAAAAAATATGACATGGCAAATTAATATTTGAAGTCAATCTTTTACCAAAAATTTATATCAATTTAATTATCACAAATTTATAAAATTATAATGAATAATTCGAAAATTGAATTTATAAGTAAATATTCAACAATTTGGAATATTCAACAACCAAATCTTTAAGTTTGTTCAAAATCACTTAGATATAAATGTGCAGTCTGATTCAAAATTCAAATTGGTTTACTGCAAAACAAAGTACATGAAGCCAAGTAAACACATGGAATTTAGTTTACTTGATCGATGGTTTTGGAATAATTGTGTGCAACTTAAATCTACTGAACTCGAACTCAATTTTTTTTATCGTCATCATATATTGAGAAACTTAATATGCATTGATCTTATTTTAAAATTCTTAATTCATTATATAATTGAATATGTGTACAATTTAATAAACGATTGCATGCATTTCTTATATATTGAATAATTTCAATTATGGTGAATTATAAATAAACATATAAAAATTTGCAAAAAAATATCTTAACAACCTACATAAAACAATATCGAATATATTAATCAAATGACACGAAATTAAAATATATATTTTTAATTATCGAAAATGTGAATCAAACCAACAAATGATTATGTTTTTAATATCGGAGAAATATACATACTAACCAAAAACATTTTAAGAGTCTACATGAAGCTAATATTTCTAATGGATCTAGAGAATGATAGATTTCTAATTCTATTTACCTGTTTTTCAACTGTTATAAATTAGAGTAATATTTTCATGTTAACATTATACCTTTGAATAAAAAAAACAAAGAACAAGTGAGACAACAAAAAGAAGAAGATGTACAAAAATTATATGACCAAAATGATGAAAAAGTAGAGGAGAAGACGAGCATATAAGAATGGAACCTGAAGAAGAGAAAGAAGCAAACGAATGTAAAAAGAAACTAAGAAAATAACAAAGAAAAGCCACAAGAAAAACCATTACAAAATGATGAAAAAAATTGGAAGAGAAAAACAAAGAAAAAAAAATAGAGAAGTTGAAGACGGTGAAGAAGAAAAAAAAAGAGGAACAAGAAAAAGTTTCAATAATAAATATGTAAATAAAAAAATACAGCACCAAAAATAGTATAAAGTTAGTTTTATAACAAAAAAATAGTGTAAAAAAATATGTTGGGATGGTTAAAGTTTTACACAAAAATGATATTTGGTCTTATGTTGGAGATGCTTAAGTGTCACTATAATTTAGTTAGAGTGGCTATTAGTGTAATAAAAGCCTCGAAATAGTTTAGTAGCGAAATAATATTTATATCCGCATACGGTGCGGGAAGTCACCTAGTTAATTAATATCTCTCTAAATTAATAAATTTTTTAAGTCCCAACATTATTAATTTATAAAGGATTTACTGTAGTTATTTTTTAGCCAATTAGGTTTTTATGGTTTTCTTAATTTTAAAATCCTTACAACCATTTTTCTCTATTTCCTACTTCCGTTACTTTTGTTTTTTTTTAAAGTCTGATAAACATGACTTTAAAACAAATAATATAAACTTTTGTTTATTTTCTTATTCCAAGCTGATTGAAGTTCATTTATCAATATATCTACAATTTATTAAAACAAAAATTTAACAAATTAAACATTAACTTTTTTTTGCTCTTTATTTTAAGATCCATTTTGATTGTATTTAAATTAATTCAGTTTTTTGTTCATTAGTTCTCCAAAATTGTATTAGTTATATTTTATAGGAATAAATGTTGCATTTGGAGATTGGCAAAATCTCCTTTATATAAAAGGAGAAGATTTTGTGAGCTCTAAGAGCTGCCACATAGACAAAAGAATTATGAATATTTGTAGCCAATCAATATGCCATGTCATTTGTACATACAATTTATGAAAAATGAAAACCCTGTAACCCAATATGAAAAACGTTTTCAAGGATAAACTAAAGCCCAACCCACATAGAAATCCCTTTCTCTTCTGTTCTCTGCAACCATTCTTCTTCTTCTCCCGGTTACAGAAATAAGTTCAAACGATTCATCTCCTTCACAACTCATCTTCATCATTAAGACAAACGCTCGAAATCAAGACTGCAGCAGTAATGACTCCATAATTGCCATCACGAAAGGAAAATAGGCTGTTATAAAAATCTCATCAGTTTTGTCATTCAATCTATTTTCTCTTCTATATTTTTGGTTTTCCCTTTGATTCATATTTGATCATCGTCGGAGGTTTTTATCGGTGGGGAACAAACCAATCAGACGCATCGACGGTTTATCTGATGCTCTCTACATCGCCTCCAAATTTAGTTTTGCCGTCGCTCCTCCTCCGTCTCAGGTAAACTTACAAAATGGCTTCTTTTATTTCGTAGCTCTTGACCTAAATCTAACCGGTTTCAAAATTTCGTCTCCCATTACTTTGATTCGATGTGTATTTAGTGTTGCTGCTACTGTTATATTTGAATTTCAGAGCAATAATGCTTTGAGTTCTATGATTTGAGGAATATACTTTTCCAATCGATAAACCCAATTGTAATTTACGATTATAAATCTCACTTTGCAAGACCAATTTAAGTCTTCTAATGCAATATTTTCCTGTTATTGGTTACAATTATGAAAAGCGGCGCTTTTAAGTTTGATTTGATTCCGGCATATCTAGAATTTGAGGGATCTCTGAGGAGTCTCACAACCAATGACATCTACTGGTTGATGTGCAGGTTGAAAGAGGTATGTACAAACTATGTAGAGAAGAAACCGAAATTTGGTATCAACACCAAGTTCTATTATGAGAGGTGATTGTTGTATCTATGTTTTATTTTAGTTGAACACAGGGCCGACGCTGAGGGTGTGCAATTGCCCCAAATTTTTCTATGATTTTATTTACCAATTTGAGGGTAACTCTATGAAGAAGATGATAAGACATGATGTTAACACGTGACTTTATCAAAGAATTTGGGCCAACTGATGATTAAATGAGGCTCAAAACGTTTTTTTTTATTTTTTTATTGTCTATTTTCCATTTTTTAATATTATTTTGTTATTTTAAAAAGGTCCATTTCAATAAGTTGCACGGGCCCAATTTTACAGTGAGCCGGCCCTGGTTGAACAATAACTTTCAACTCACCGTCATCGTCTTATTTGCATTGGCCCCATGGGATTTAGGAAAGCTTAAAGAGGTAAACATTTTAATCAATAGTATGGAATTTTTTGTATCATATTTAGATTCTTTTTGGGGAGTAGAATGTTCTTCTAATAGTACTATAACTCCACACATAAGTTAATTTGCCATAACCACTAAAACCAGTTTCAGTTTCTTTGTGGATCATTTCAAAAGAGAGAGAGAGGATACTTTAAAGAAATGTAATTTGGTATATAAGCATATTTAAATTATGCAAAAGATAGTGCCAATGACTTGGATCTTCCGGATTTGGTATGAGATTTCAATGTTAACAAAATTTTTTTTGGTTTTAACTGTTTTAGGTTGTAGTATCGTGAGGAGTTGTAGCATACTCTGAGACTCTGACACTACAAGAAAACTGTATTTTAGCGTCGAATTTATTCCGACGCTATTTAGCGTCGATTTTGCTTCGTAATGGCGTCCATAACACAATTCGACGCTAATTAGGGATGAAACATTTCGAAGCTAAATCGATGCTATATCGCGTCGATTTAGCATCGATTTAGCATCGGAAGTCTAAGTTCGATGCTAAATCGAGGCAAATTTAGCGTCGATTTAGCGTCGAACATATATCGTCGAATATTGGCGTCGATAACACAATTCGACGCTAAATCATCGCTAATTAGGAACAAAACATTTCGAAGCTAAATCGACGCTATATCGCGTCGATTTAGCATCGATTTAGCATCGGAAGTCTAAGTTCGACGCTAAATCGATGCAAATTTAGCGTCGATTTACCGTCGAACGCATAGCGTCGAATATAGCATCGAACATTGCGTCCAATTTGGTAGGTAGATGACACATTTAACACGGGTTCACCTACTTATTTAGCGTCGTTTAGTAACGACACAAAAACGACGCAAATTCGATGCAAAATCGACGCAAAGGAATTCGATGCTAATATTCGATGCAAAATGGATGCAAAATCGATGCTAAAATCTCCTATATATACCCACCCACCACCACCGTAAGGAATCATTTCAGAATTTCAAAAAAAAAAAAATCAATTCCAAAAAACAAAAAAAAATCTTTTCTCCTCAATTTTTTTTTAAACGGGCGATATATACGAACTAAGACGCTGGATGTATCGACGTAAAGATGAAAATGGAGGCCTTTCAGAAGAGTTCCTCAACGGCCTTGAAATTTTCATGGCTCAAGCGAGTAGTGTGCCTACAATTGAACGGACCGGAGTGATGGTGTGCCCGTGTCGGAAGTGCAAAAATTCGAGGCCACAGACAATTGATACAGTTGGTACGCATTTATTTAATAGAGGGTTTACACCTGAGTATTATGTTTGGTTTTATCATGGAGAGGGATGTGAAGATGAAACTTCAGGGAGTACTAGTTACCAACCTATGGATCAGGATCAGGGTTATTCGAATGAACAATATGATCGGCATCAATTGGTTATAGAAAATGATGATCATGATGTCGGGTTAGAGCATAATAGGTTTGAAAAAATGGTAACCGATGCATTTCCTGGAGTTATGTCTACATATGATGGAGTGTATAACTTCTACACCTATCAATAACACAAATAATGTCTTCCAACTCTCCTAAGGAAGACTCTAAATCAACAAACGTGATAAATTTGTTTGATATTCCAAAATAATCGTGGGAAACCGAAGCTTAATGCGACGAATTCACTCAAGAGATACCCACTTACTCATGGGAATTTGATACATGCTCACCAACCCATAATGAAGATTCTACATCAACAATAGTGCCAGACAGCCAGTGCTTGCTAAACATCTACCACATTCCTAAATTCTCGTGGGGAACTAAATCTCAGTGCAATGAATATACTAAAGAGATACCCACATACTCGTGGGAAGCTGATTCATGCTCTCTTGCCAATGTTGTGAGTCCCAAATTTGAAGATGGGTTCAGTTATTCACAACACAAATATGATAAGCAGCCAGAATGTCCTGACCAGAAGTGGTTTGTCAATGATGTTTTGTATAGGCAAATCGAAGACGGACAACCATCTCAATTGATTGAAAAGTCAGATACTTACGGTGGAAGTACTTCAACTGAATGTAAGGATTACTACTACGATTATGAATTTGCCCAAAGTCCAGAAATCCCAAACTTAAATCTAGATGTTGATGCAATCAAAAGGGAATTTTGTGACGGATTTTTAGATTCTCCACCAAAGAAACAAAAGGGAAATAAAAGTTTCTGGTTCTAACCGTTGTTTGGAGTGGATACATACATATATATGTATGTATACATATATGTTTTAAAAATTAGTACTCTTTTATGTACTTGTACCATAACCCTTGTATGTTTAATATTTTCAAGTCTCTAATGTACCTGTGAAAGAAGTCGTTTTAAAAATTATGTTTCATTATTTGTAATGTTTTATTGGAGTTGCATAATCAATATATCTCGTTGTATGATTTTTATCGACACTAATTCATTGCTGTTAGATTGTTATTAAATTGTTGTGATTGTTATCGTTATATGTTGTAAACATATAAGCTTTAAATGGGTTAAGATTGTTATCGTATATGTTGTGGTTTCTTTACCCTAATTCCTAAATGAAAAATTTGATTGATTTAGCATCGAATTAACGTCAAATCACATGAATTCGACGTTAATTCGACGCTCATTTTGTGTAATAGCGTCGAATTAGCGTCAAATTCATGTTATGTCGATTCTAATTCGACGCTAAATTATTATTTTTTTAAAGTTAATTTTATTTATTAGTAATGAATTATCAAAACGTACATTTTATTATAAATTTTTAAGGAAATGGATTTAAGAAATATGTAGGAAATAGATTTTAGGAAATTTGTTATGAAAAAATTAATGTGATTGTTATCGTTTTATGTTGCGGTTTTAAACTCTTTAAATTGTTAAGATTGTTATCGTATATGTTATTGTGTATACCCTAAACCCTAAACTAAAAAAACTCATTTAGCGTCGAATTAGCGTCAAATCACATGAATGCGACGCTAAATTGACGCTAATATTGTTTAATAGCGTCGCTTTAGCATCGAGTTCATTTGATTTGACGCTAATTCGAAGCTAAATGAGTTTTTTTGTTTATGGTAATTTTATTATACTCCATCTGTTCCTAAAAATATGATGTTCTAGATTTTAAAATTGTTCCATAAAATATGATGTTCTAGCTTTTTTTATTATTTAATATTAATAAATCTTAAAATTTAAAGTGTACTAAATAAAAAGGTTTGAATACTATTGGTTCATAGTTATGGGAAAGTGGTTTTGTGCGAGAATCAATGTATTTAATATTAAATCTTAATTGTTTCTTAATAAGTGTGAGAGTAGTAGAACATCATGTTTTTAGGAACATAGGGAGTATATATTAGTAAGGAAATATCAATATGTACATTTTGTTATAAATTTTTAAGGAAATGTATTTAAGAAATATGTAGGAAATAGATTTTAGGAAATTTGATATGAAAAAATTCATGTGATTGTTATCGTTTTATGTTGCGTTTTTAAAATATTTAAATTGTTAAGATTGTTATCGTATATGTTATAGTTTATACCTTAAACCCTAAACATAAAATTTCTTTCAATTAGCGTCGAATTAGCGTCAAATCACATGAAAGCGACGCTAATATTGTTTAATAACGTCGATTTAGCGTCGAATTCATGTGATTTGACGCTAATTCAACGCTAAATGATTTTTTTTATTATGTTAATTTTGTTTTATATATTAGTAATGAAATATCAATATGTACGTTTTGTTATAATTTTTTAAGGAAATGTATTTAGGAAAGTTTTAGGAAGTATATTCTAGGAAATTTGATATGCAAAAATTCATGTGATTGTTATCGTTATATGTAGCGGGTTTAAAATCTTTAAACTGTATCGAATGTTTTTGTATATGGTGCGATTTATTTAACCTAAATCCTAAACATTAAAAAAAACGATTTAGCGTCGAATTATCTATATTCGAACATTTAATTGCGAACAAATTAGTATGTTTGTCTCATTCGAGGTTACAAATGCATGTAAGGAATTCTATTTGAAAAACTATATAGGTTTACATATATCATCATAACCCTTTATGAACCAAATATGTAATTGCAAAATTCAAAATTTAAAATTATTATGGTATATCAATTATTGAAATGGCTAAGATAGTTTTCGTACCAGTGGCGGATACCCTAAACCCTAAACCCCAAACAAAAAATTTGTTTTAGGTAGCGTCGATTTAGCATCGATTCGATGCTAATTCGACGCTAAATGAACAAATTTTACGTTTGGAGTTTAAGGTTTAGGGCATTAAACAGATCTAATTATATTCATCCGACGCAAATTCGACGCTATATTGAATTAATTTGATTTAACCACTGGCGATAAACCGAAAATTTTCAAAATTTGGTTTGTTAAACCAACGGCGGTAAACCGAATTAATTTTGATGTAGCGTCGAATTAGTGGGCAATTCGACGCTAAATCAAATTATTTCGGATCGGTAAACATTAACTCTGCGTGGGGAATAAAAATTATATTTAAATGTAATACGACGCTAATAGCCTCAAATTAGCGTCGAAATAGCGTCTGTTCACGAAGTAAAAACAGAGACCAACTTCTTCTTCTCCGGTTTCTGCAACTCCTCTCCCTCACCTCTCTCTCTCTCTCCGGTCTCCTTTCTTTCTCTCTCCCCTCGTCGCCGTACCTTCCCTCACGCCGGTCTCTCTCTCACGCCGCCTCTCTCTCTCCCTATCCTCTCCCTCTCCTCTCTCTCTCCTTCACGTCTCCTCTCCTCCTCCTCAACTACTTCCGCTGCCGCCGGATATCCTTCCGCCCCCGCCGCCGCCGGATCTTCTCCTTCCGCCGCCGCCGGATCTTCTCCTCCTCCGGTTCTCCTTCCGCCGACGATATGGTACATATTATTATTTTATTTTTTTGTTTTAAAATTGTTTATATATATTTGTAATTTGTAATAAATTAGTTATGAAATTGATTTTAGAAATATGTAGTAAATAAATTAGGATATAGATTAGTAATTTTAGAAATATTTGTAATTTGTAATAAATTAGTTATGAAATTAGTTGTAGTAATGATATGAAATTGATTTTAGAAAATGGTTTGATGAATTATGTAGTAAATAGATTTTAGGAAATTTGATATGAAATAGATTTTAGGGTAAATGTAGGAAATAAATTTTAGGAAATGGAATTGAATTTTAATTTGATAAGTTATGGAATTGAATTTAGATTTGCTAAGTTATAGATTTGAATTTAGATTTTATGAAATTTATTTATGTAAAGTCAAATAAAACAAATTTAGGAGTTTTTTGGATGTTAAAATAATTTTTTTAAATGAAAAACGAATTTACAAGTTATTTTTCGATAATTAGAAATAATTTCATAAATGTTAAATTTATTTCAAAAATATAAAATTATTTCCTAAATATAAAATATCTAAATTTTTCCAAAAATTATTTCAGGACTATAAATTTATTTCCTAAATTTTAAATTTATATTTTACATTTTTAAATATAATAAATTTGTTTTATTTTATAGGATGATCGACGTCATCCTCCTTCATACGGCCAGTTATTTGGCAAGGATGCTTCGATTCCCGGATCCGATGGTCTTCGCGGATCCGGATCAGGATCGGGATCGGGGTCGGGTTCACAGGCTGCGAACTATCGTCCACGAGCTCCGCCACGAGCTCCGCCACCGCCTCAGCCAGAGCCTTATCCAGAGCCAGAAGAAGGCGAAGATGATCATTCCGATGACCACAATGAGCCCCCTCCACCGGCAAACACGCCTATTATGATGCGGATTTCTGAGCTTTTCCGCCAACCTGGACGTGAGACACGGCTTACGATTATCCATCCGTTGAGGCCTCGTGGTACATTATGGTATGTTTTAATTTTTTTCAATATTACTAATTAAAATTTTTTTTGTGTAATTTATTTTTAATTACAAGTTATAATTAAATTATTAACATTCTAATATTTTGTTTAATAGGTTTACGGATAACAAGGTTGCGCGTTCGGTCACCAAGGCAATCAAGGGCCACTTCACTATGCCGCATCCTAATTGGAGCATGACGCCGCAAAATGTTCGGGATATTTGGTTCGAGTCATGGGCGGTAAGTCATTTTATATTATTTAATTTTATTTGTTAAACTATTTGATCATAAATATATTCATAACATTATTCGTATTTTTGTAGCAAGGGTGGCATTGAGAGGAACCTCATACTTTCGAAGTGCGAGCGGCGTTTGAGAAGAAGGCCCTAAAGCGTCTCAACGGTTACGTCACGAACTTGAAGAAAGCGTGGGACAAGAAAGGCGATGAGGAGAAGCCGCTCGGGATGGATCCCGATGTTTGGTCGGGTCTAGTGCAGTATTGGGAGGATCCCAAATTGCTGGTTAAATCGGGGAAGTGTTCTGCATCCCGTCTCACGCCGGTGGCCGAGGGAGATGGACCTTCAAAGCATTTTGCGGGTCAATCATCATACGTCACAGTACGACTAGAAATGGTAATATTTGTATTAAATTAATTTATTTGATTATTTATATTATAAATATTTATTTATTATATATTTCATTTTTATCTCTGTTTATTTTTGTTTAACAGGCCGATGGCGGTGTTCTTCCTCCGATGGTTAGAGTGATGGAGAAAACTCATCGGAGGAAGGATGGGACGTTTTGTTACCGCTCAAGCGGAACAAACGTTCAACGCGTACAATGCACGACTGGAAGAGCTAGATGAGTCTGTCCAGTCTACGATGGGTCTCGAAGATTTCGATAGACTTTACGAGGAGGTAATTTATTAGGTTTTTATTTTATATTATAACTTATTTTTAATTATAACTTATTTTTAATTACTATTTTATTGTATAACACTTTTATTTTTTAGGTTGCACTGAAGAAGAAAGGACGAACGATGGGTATTGGATCCATCAAAGATGTCCCGACAGCTTGTTCGTCTTCTCAATATTCTTACTCGCCGGGTTCGTCTCAGCCGCGTTTGACCGCTGAGTTGCAAGCTGCTAAAGCTGAGATTGCGGAGCTAAAGACCCATGTCTCGTCATTGAGCAGTCTCTTTGACATCATTGCAGTGGATAACCCGACATTAGCCACTGCCTTGCAAGGGATGAATCGTCCTCCACCGCCTCCTACACCTCCCGGTGCAACGCAATTCCACCAAGAGTTCGAAGATATCGTTAACCAAAGGACCCAACAACCGCCGTCGGATTAGCGTTTTAATTTAATTTGTAACGGATAATTTTATTTTGTATCGGATAATTTTTAATTTTTATTATAATAATTATAATAAATTTTAATTTATAATAATTTTGTATAATAATTTTTTTTTTTTTTAAATGTTATCATTCGACGCTACATAACCATCGATTTAGTATCGATTTAGCGTCGAATGAATCAGGTGTCGACGGTAATTTGACGCTACATCAGCATCGATTTAGAATCGATTTACCGTCGAATGAATCAGGTGTCGACGGTAATCCGACGCTAATTTAGCATCGAATTACCATCGATTTAGCATCCATTTAGCATCGAAACGTTTCGATGCTAATTTGACGCTACAGTAGCGTCGAATTAGCGTCGAACTTCATTTCGACGCTAAAATAGCGTCGAAATAGCGTCGAAAATGAATTAGCGTCGACGGTTTAGCGTCGAAATATGCCGACGCTAAATCAATGTTTTCTTGTAGTGTGAGTAAATGAATAATTTCTTTGCAAATTCTCTGCCACATTAACATGTTAGTGTGATCTAAGGCAAAATATTTCACAAAAAAAAAAACAGATTCACTTGGGAGGTTTATCAACCAAAGAGGGTAAAAAACATGCTATATTAATCAGATTTACCATCTCCATGCTAAGGTAATCAGCTAAGGTTTCAAATTAACCAGCTTTTTCCTCTTAAATTTTTGTATGATTTTTGCATGTCTGCATTTGATATTATTTTCTATTTTTTGTAAATTTGTAGCGAAAAACGGAGGATAGTCAGAGTGGAAAATCATAAATTATAAGTCAAATGAGAGTCTCCAAAAGAATTTCAAGAAGAGGTTAAACGAGAATGGAAACTGAAGAAGGAGGTTGTAGTAATATGAACAGTTTTGTTTTGTTTTCCCCTCACAAGCTCAATTACATGAGTCCTGAAAAAACAGAAACTACGAAATAAAAGAGGAGGGGAGGATGTATGTCTTGAACGAAATAACTATATCTTAGCGCCGATGCTTATTGCATTTAGTTATTTTTTTCTTGAATACGTACAATTGAACGTGCATTTAGTTATCAACATTAGACTTTTCTAAATATTGATAGTTCCTACAATCAGCATTTAGTTTTAAATCAGCCACTTAGCCTAATAATGCATTTAGTACATTTGAAATTGCGGAACTACTTGAATAAGCCTCTTTTTTTGTAAAAGCTTTGAAGATGTTTCAGAATCTATCGTAATGGATCATAATTCATTTTCATGTTGCACTAGAAGAGAAACCATGACATGAACCCGGTACAAATGATATTTGCCAGAAAGGCATTTTATTTGTTTGCCATGATCATCCACGTTCTATATTTTATTGGATTTAGGCGACAATAAAAATATAATTCTAAACATAGATGTACTTAGAGAAAAATTTAATGGAGGGGTTGGTTAAAGTTATCATATGTTATTCAAGTAAAATTAGAAACACCGTACGTCTCTAACTTATCTAAATATATACTAAGACATGTCCTGCGCTCTGTTATTTGCAATGGTTAGTACTTAGTAAGATATAAAATATGGTGCAGAAAAACACGAAGTGTGAATCTTATTTTACTGTCGCTTTGAAGATAAAGGTAATAAGCCTTTCGCTTTGTCTTATGTTCTCTACAACTGTGTGCTTACAATGGTTTCATGCAACTACAAATGATGTCTTATTCCTTTTTCCCAATCATTTACAGTAACAAACGCCTCCCCAATAGATATCCGTAGAAATTTTTTTTGAGATTTTAGAGTCCCATTACACAGAGGAATTTTTAATTTCAGGTTTGCACATTTTGATTTGTTTTGTAGGTAAAACGAAAATATTGATTTTTTGGAGTCAAGTTTACAGCCTGACACAAAGGTAGTTGATAACCTTTTGCTAAGGATTCTACCAGCGGAAGCTCTCAAAACATCGTGTAAGTGGAAAACTTGATTCGCATGAACTTAACTTGTAATTGTTTTTTAGATTTCTTACCAGCTTTCTTGATTGAAGTAGTTCTATAAGTTCCAAGGAGCTTAACATTTTGGTACATGTATTGTTATATTGGTCTTAACATTTTTCTTACTTTTGTTGTGGATTTGTCAACAAAATATACTCATTGAGCAAAGCTTAGCGAGCACACGGGACACACCAACGTAAGAGCCTAAAAGATATCTTCAAAAAGTTCGAAAATGAGTTGCTTCCAGTGGTTATTGATCTTCACCATGATCTGTGTGTTCATACTGGTTGTCATGTTGATCGGAGTCACATATAAGTGCTGTAATATTTTTTAATTAACTTTTATTTTTCATTGTTAAGTAATACTGATGCCAAATCTCTATTTGTTGTGTTATAAAGGTTTAAAACACAAGTTAAATGTTTGAAGCTTTGGTGTTGTACGGTTTGCTTTTGAAACTTGGAAACATAAATAGAATAGGAACTTTTCAAAAAAGTGTAATGATTTTAAGATATGGCTCTGTCTTCGTGACCATGTGTCTCCTTGAGACCCAAAATGTATAAGCCCCAATCTCTTCTTACTTTACCATACTTTAGCATATATGATCAAAAATAGCATTAAGGTATTTATTGTGTACGTGTAGAAATGTTGGAACAATATTCTTGGTTTTCAGAATAGTTTGGTAAACAGCTTCAAACTTAAAAGTTATATATCTAATTAGGCATGCACCTTCGGATTGTTCGGATAATATAGTTCGGGTAGTTCGGATAGTAATAATTTTACTAAAAATAACTGCAAAATTTCGGTTTGATTCGGATATTGGGTAGTTTGGATGTTTTCTGATTTAACCGAAGTTAAATAAAATTTCAAAAAAATCGGGTAGTTTGGGTATTCCGGTTCGTTTCGGTTGGAAATCTTAATCATATTTTCGAGTTTTAGTCTAAATTTTTCTATATTTCAGTGGTTCACCAATAATTTGGAGACTCTTTTGCTTTCAACATGTATAATATTCTCATTTTCATAAAAAAAATAAAATAATGTTTATGTACATACTATTGGATACACATTTTATGTCATCTTTTACATACATAGAGAAAACATACATATTAAAATTATTCCGCGTTATCGTTTATATCAAATAGAGGAGACAAACAATCATGTAAACGTAACTAAACTTTCTGAATTAAACGTATAATGGGTGATTGAAACTAAAAGTACAATTTTATTGATTACAATCACGTAGTTAATTTGTAAATAAATGTATATGTGGAAGTGTGGCGATACCCTCCATTGTTTTTAACTATCTAAAGAGATAAGAAATGAGATAGTTATAAAATATATTTGTATTGGTTGATTATTTTTCCATATAGATGAACGAAACCTTGATCACAACATGACAAAAATATGTATAGCGGAAAACCTAAATTAAAATCTTTATCGGATAACAGAAGTTCAGTTAATAATTCCTATTTTATCAAAAACAACATAAAATTCCTAACAACATTACAGAAATTAAAATAAACTAAACCAAATAACAAACTCCAAAAAAAAACATCTATAAACATATCCGAAACAAATACACATCAAAACATATAAATCACTATGAAATCTTGAGAAGTCCAAAACAAACAATTTAACATATATACGGATATAAATGAGTCAAATATCAATAAAAAACTAACAAATACATCGGTCCTATAAAAATTCAAACACATTGAATCAAAATATATATATTAAACAATTCACTATAAATCCCGCGCGTAGCGCGGGGAAGCACCTAGTATCCATAAAAAAAAATTATAATTCACAAACTAACAAAAATGGCCTTATGTGGCAAAATTTCAACCCTTAGATTTAAGTTTTTTTGCTAGTTTTTGAATTATAATTTTTTATGGTTATTTGACAAATTAACCCTTCAAAGTAATCATATTTATAAAAACCAATAAAAATAATTCTAAAGATAAAAAAAATAAAGGGTCAAATTTTAATCAGTTTCTTCCACTTATTAATGCAATTTATATTTACTAAATGAGAGCATGCGCAAACGCGCGGGTGGAAATTTATTCAGAATACTATTTTTATAATTGTAAATTATATAACAATTTCACGCAAAAATTGGTTATCATATTATTTTATGGTCTTATAATGTTATGCAAATTGTATAGGTGGTTATGTCTGTGTTTTTGGATTTTTTATGTTTATTAACGACGTTCCTTTGATGAGATATGTACATTAGGCTATATTTTTCCGGACATAAATTATACTATTGCAATAATTTTAAATTTGAAAATGGATGAGATCTATTTATTTAAAATACTGATTTTTATATATGTTTATTAGACATTATAAAATATTAAAATAGTTTGGATGGTTATATGTATATATTTTAATGAAAGGATTTGTATATAAATGTTATGGATGTTGTTTTCCAATTTTCCTTTAAAATCTTATACCTTAAGCTGGAATTTATGAAAAAAAATGAATAAAACATGTGGGTGAGTATATTTTAAACTGGATATCCTTTGCTTTGTAGAGTAAAGTTAGTTTGTCTAATTTCTATTTTTAATAACAATATAGGGAACATATTTCGATGTGGGATGGTATTTGTAGGGTTTCTTGCAGTTATGGAATAGCTTTGCTACTCTTTTGGTATAGTTTCTATATTCTCATCGAACTGTTGTGAGACGTTGTTGCATTAGGAGTACGAAAGAATTTTTTTTGCTTAGTCATAGCACATTCATTGACATAAAATATTATTGAAAAAGTTTAGTTTTTAGTGATTTTATAAATCTATTAGAATCTATTGTTATTGATTGATGGATGTGCTCAAATTTTACTCATTTAGAGAATACCTCATAAAACCATTGGATTCTTAGAATTTTAATAACTAAATTTTCTATAAATTTAACATATCTTTGGATTCTAAAAATTTTGAAACTCCATAAGAATCCATCAACCAATAACCCCCCCCCCCCCCTAAACTTTTTGAATAACAATGGATTTTGAATGGAGTTTAAAACTCATCAAACCAATAACAATGGATTTTATTAAGAATGTCATAATCCATAAATTAAAAACAATGGATTCTAAAAAAATTTAAAATCCTTAAGAATCCATTGTTATTCATTAAACAACATTTAGAGAATACCTCATAAAACCATTGGATTCTTAGAATTCTAATAACTAAATTTTCTAAATACACAAAACTCTCTATAAATTTAACATATCTTTGGATTCTAAAAATTTTGAAACTCCATAAGAATCCATCAATGAAATTTATCAAGGAAAACTCTCTATACACAAAACTCTCTAACACAATATAAGAATCCATCAAGGAAAACTCTCTATACACAAAACTCTCTATAAATTCTATAAATTGGACACAATATATTTAGTTACTCCAAATACTGTTTATGCCAAATTGATTTTCAATATTTGCATACTGAGAGGAAAAAAAGGCTAAAGAGGGACATATTGAGGATTTGTTATTATCCTAGAAGGTGGATTCTTTCGAAAGTTCTTTATTATCACTTGCTCTCTCAATAGTGAAATGAGGTCGTTGAAAAAGTAAAGTGTTCATTAATGGCCTAACGTATACAATCTTGTCCAAGGCGTTTCTCATTCGTGTCATTGATTGTGCAAGTCCCCATGTCTTCTCACTTGTTGGAATTACCTGCAAATACCATTGGAAAGATTGTACAGTTATACTGAATTGACAGACAACTTATGAAGTTTGGATATTGAACTAAAATATCCTCTGATCGAAACCTTTGAGTTTGGAGGAAGTAGTCATTAAATAAGTGGTAATAGACATTTCTTAATTGTCTATTGATCTTTTATGTCTAAATTTTTCGGCGGGCTTTTTGTTCTTTGTTACCTAAGACAATTGATCTACAGAGTAGCACAAAAGAGACAAAAACCATTAAGTTGAGCTTAAAACAAAACTCAGCATAACTAAACTACTTTCCCATTAAAACAAAAAATAAATAATTCATAACTAATTGATTTTCCATTAGAAGAAGAAATAACATATTTAAAATAATTAAACTGGTTTTAAATATTTAACTTTTCTAATGAATATGATTTTCTCGACCTTATATATGAGAAAAGATTTACACGTTTATAGTCCTTTTAACCAAAGGCAAACTCAACATGAAGGAAGAAACATGACATACAATATTCACCTTAACTCTGCCAACTTCTTTGATGGCAGAGATGATCTTGTCTTGATGTTTAAAGAGAAGATTCATCCGTCGATATATATCACATCCGATGGCTTTATCAAAGTGAAAATTTATTTTAAAAAGAATTCTCAATCTGTAAAATAATTTTACTGTTGTTGTGGGGGCTTAAGAAATATTAAGTTATTCTTCTCAAAGATATCCAAAGAAATAAAGTATTCATATTGGGATCATTTTTTTTATTACACGTTAACTATAAATTGATTTGTTAGTGTCGATGCGGAATATAACTATTTTTCAGCATGTCATCGACATAGCATAATTACTCTGTTTTTCAAATGCAGTTTCAAGCAATATAGGCTTGGTTTAGAACTTTCTAGTGTCCTACATATGTGCACCATTATCAACTTTGTTAATATATAAAACAAAATAGCGATGAATATCGATATTTAGAGATTAGAATTATCATATGCACTGGTAGTGCCTTCCTCTAGTACAATGCCAAGAGTTTCATGTCGAAGTGAAACTCTTTTTTATGCAACTGCAATTCCAAATTTAGTTAAATTTAGAGTAAGAGAAGTGAACATCGACAAAAGTATCCTTTTACATGAACATGAATATCTTCATATATTTCATACACTGCAAGAGTACAAAGCTCTCCAAAATTATACAAGCTTATATTTTGATAAGCATCATGTTATTCGTGAAGAGTACAAAGCTCTTTTTTTTCTTTTCTTGGGAATAATGTTTGGAGTTGTTGTGGTAGGGAAAAAGGATGCTATCATGACATATAGGGTTTAATAAAGAAAAAGACATTTTCTAATGACTCGTCTTCTAAGAAGAACATGATTGGCTCAAAATTAACATTTCTTTTCACAAGGTAAAATATCAATGACAAAAGACGAAGATAGCATATCATGGTTGTGAAAAATGTAACAGTAGGAAATCAACTAACGCATTAATTATATAAGCAAGTGTTTAGATGCTCAAGCCACCAATAAATCTATAAGTATGTTAGTAAGGAAAACAAAAATTGAAATTAGAGAAAAGAAGAACAAACCTTGTCGAACAAAACTCATAGTACTCGTGTAAAGAAAGATTTGCGGGGTAAAAGGAGATATGAAATAGTAACCATTTATATAACTCTTTGCTTAGGGAGTGGAAGAGGTTCATGGTTAAAGCATTATTAGTAGTAAGGTAAAGGACACACATAACTCTCTTCTTAGTGAGTGGAAGAGAATAGCTTATTGGGCAGACGAATATTTGAAGTTCCAGAGAAAAAGATTTCAGTCAATTAGATCATTAGAAAGTATTATCATGATTTTTAATCGACCTCATGTTTTTTCTCTTAGAATCGGTTTCATTTCTTGAATAATCGAAGAAGGTGAAACATCACATTCTAAACCCCATTTTTTAGTGACTAATTTTTTTTTGTAAAATAGAAATTAATTATTTTTTCTAAAAATTAAATGGACATATATCAAAAATATAGAATGACACATGTCCTCTTCATGGAGAGTGTTGAAAGTAAACGATTTGACTAAGCAGGGAAGTGGAAGGGGGAGGTCAGTGGAGGTTGTATTATTTATAGTGATGGCGTAGTGGTAACGGTAAGAAAGAGACAACGAAGGATTGACAGAGTGGTGGAAGGTAGTGGGAAGGTTGATTTGAGGCATTTATTTTGGGAATTGAAGCAACGAATTTATGAGAAGGTTTTTTTTGGTGAGAAGGAGATGGGGAGTCTCGTGCTCTATGGAGGAGGCGAAGTGTGGTGAAATCGGCGAGGAAGAAAAGAGTAGATTATGGTGGAACAGATTTGTGGATCATTGATGGGCCAAATTGGTTTGAGGCCCAACTTAAATTTTTGCTGAAGCTGAAGTGGCAAGCGTAGAGAAAATAGTGGTGCTGATGTGTCAGGCTAGAGCATTGTGCTTTTATGCAGTAGATATATTAAATCTATACAAAAAATAATAAACAACGATGAAGTTTATTTATGCTTGATATTTATTTTTAAATTTATTTTTATGTTTTATATTTTTTCATATCATTTTTAGATTCTATTTTGTTTTGTTCCTTTTTATTTTAAATTTCTAACAAAATAATCTTAACGATTTTTTCATAATTTACATTTCAAGATAATATTATAATATTTCAAGTCACACTAACAGTTTCTACAGTTTGTGTTACCAATCAAATTCAATTACAAAAGTTTAATTGAATTTGAATGAAACTAAGATTCTCTCAAATTCTAGTGTTATTCAATTATGTATTCTATAAAAAAAATTAAGTTCTTTTAATAGAATTGAAGTCAAAATTTGTGAAGACCAAATTCTCGGCAATTTAGATGGGATTTTAGTGGAAATCATAAAAAATTCCATAAAAAATTTGACAAGACTTTAAAAGCTATACAGTATATGAATTCATTCTTTCAAATTCATGTAAATGAATAACATCCCTTAGTGATATGATAATGGACCAGCAGTTTGACCCTGAACTAGGAGCTAAGGAGCAGCTTGAACCCGATGATGTGCAAAGAGCTTTGGAGTTACCTATTGGATCCATCACAAGGTCCAAAGCCAAGAAGTTAAAGCAATCCATTAACACGTTGCTGAGTCAGGCTGAAAGCAACCTTAGTATCTTAGCTAATCCAACTACTCTGGTTGTGATTCAAGCTAACTAAGGGTTATCAATGGGAGGTGTGTGACTTATGCTCTTTTTCCCATTGGGTTTTCTAAACAAGGTTTTTGATGAGGCTCGTTCACACAATTTTATTTTGGCCCCATTGATAACCTACAATCTGGCTTAATAAGGCTCAGTTTTGGGTATTCTCCTTTAAATTCAAATTCTGAGCAAATAATGAGTTAATGAGTTGAAATTCGTTTTTCTAGATGCTCTGCATGTAGGGCTTTTATTATGAACGTTTTTCAAGTCTTCTCCTTCTCTATATGTATTCTTATTTTGCCATGAATAAGATTATAAAACTTTTTATCAAAAACCCCCTTACAATCTGTTTGATCTTGTTGGAGTAAAATCCAATATCTTGTTCTTACTTTGGTGCGTTTATCCAAAACTGGAGCAGGCTGGTCAAGAGTTTCTCCATTACTCATGAAAGTATCTTTCAATCCATCGGTTATGATTGTCAATCACAAAATCACTTATCTATCAATCTGATGCATCCATTATGTTTCCATTCAAAGCATTCACAAACCCAAAATCCCCTCTTCATCATTTCTCCGCTGCATCAATCAAAGGATCTCTTGTGTTCTGATCCGAATCAACCAACAAAGTGACTCCTTGGGCTAACATCCTCACAATAATCATAGTGAATTAATCACGAGGTGACCTATATTATAATTAGAATAGCATATATTCGTTTACATAAACAATGTTTTACATAGTCAACTATTTTAATATTATAGTTAGTTATTGGCAGATAAATGTTTTAAAAATAATGAATAGCTGACTATACATTCATAAATAGTCAACCATAATAATAGTGAATCAATTACAAAGTGCACTACGTTATAACTAGAATAGCAAACACTCGCTGAAACAACCAACACCTTTTTTTTTTAATTTATTAAATAACCCGAATTAGTATTCCCATAAATACTAATCCTCTACGGCTATTTCATTAATTGCGGAAGTTCTCAAACAATAAATCATTAAACCAATAATCCAGATATCAATTCAACAAATCAAATTCATAATTCAAACATTCCAATGAAACAACTCTATCAACCTAAAACCAGGTTCACTAGACAACTAAGAAAACCAAACAATCCTATCATCCTCTTCATTTGGCCTTGATTCCGCGATCACACATTTCTTTTACCTGCAACACATGGGAAAAATAGTTGCATAATTATTTCATAAATACTTAGTGAGCCGGTCATATTATCTACAGGCGTAGCAAGCAGGCTCAGGCAACATTACAAACAACCACATATTTATCACAATCCACCAAATACACAACATAGCATTTTTAAAATATTTTGGAAACAAAACTGGTTGTGTCGAGCGACGCCAGCAAGGTGTCGATCGAAACGACTCAAGTGCTCGTGTCGAGCGACACCCTCCTAGTGTCGACGACAAACCTCTGTAACACACCAGAATCGAGTTTCTCCTTCCACAACTCGATTTCGGTCGATATGAGTCGCAAACCTGCAAACAACACAATAATAATCCATAATCACACAGCAGCGATATCCATCCAATTCACACGAAAAATCCATCACAAAATATCACAAAAATCATCAAACCTCCGTCATCGCCTAGAAATCTATGGTCGCGAACTCACCTCGGTTTAAGAATGCAAGGATACACAAAAACTAGAGCTTCCTACTTGACCCAAAGCTACTTATTCTCCTTCTCTATCACCTAGAACTTACCATTAGGGTTTTCCCCTAAAACAAATTAGAATTTTCTGAAAACAGAACCGACGCGCTGTCTTAAAATCGACATTGAGGACAGACCTTACCTCAAAATAACGATCGGAAATAAGATTCAGAAACTAGACAGGACGAGATTTCCAACGACATAAATATTGTTGCCTAATTCCTTCTGGAGCTTGGGCAAAACGCCATCAAAGTGGTCTGATCACTGACCCGATTCTGCACAGACCTCCCTCACAAAAACAGAGATATCTCTTAGCATACACATCCGATTGACAAAGCGATTTGCCTCACGGATAGCTATGAGATAGGAGAACTTACCCATGAAATTTCATCTCGATTCGATCTGTTCTTCATGTCCGTTTTGGAACTCTACCAAACGGAACAGAACTGTCTCTTTCTCTCTCAAACACCAAATCGCGTAGAAAATATCAAAACCTCTCTCAACCTCCCTAACCACGATTTTCTATAACCCAAACCGAAAAATGAGGCTGACCAACCTTAAAAATATAAGTCGAGGGTTTCTATAACCCAAACCGACCCAAACCAGACAATTAGAACTTAAACCGGTTCAATCCGAAAACATACCAAATTACCTAATTTGGTTTAGGGATGTTACAACTCTCCCCCACTACTCTGGATTCGACCTCGAATCCCGACAAACTGTTTTCCAAAAGACCAAAAACCCGAGCCCACTTGGTCAATATACCACCGGAGATCCTTACCTGAGCTCATAGACTCGCATCTAATCCTATGTATATACACACGTTCCCCATACATTTACTATTTTTAACTCATTATCTCATTACCTTGCTCTCAAGACGCATCCTTTAGCAACCAACGTACCATCCACTCATGGTATACTGGAAACCACTTTTCCCTCTAGACTGATACTGAGACCAACCCGTCTCAAATAAGTCTCCGCAGACCACTCTCTTCAAAAGAAATGCAGGGCAACCTCACTCCACTCAAGAGACCCACCCGTCTCATGATACTTATACCGAGACCCACTTATCACGGATAAGTAAGCATCCCACGATACTACACCGAGACCCACCCGTCATCGGTAAGTATCCCATCCATACTACATTGAGACCCACCCGTCACAGGTAACTATAACCTCTATACTACACCGAGACCCACCCGTCATTGGTAAGTATAACATCGATACTACACTGAGACCCACCCGTCACAGGTAGATCCGTCGGAGACCCACTTGTCTCCCTGAAACTGTAATGAGATATTCGGGAATGTTATCGTCCCTAGAGTAATAAATTCTAAAACGTCTATAAACATCTATGACTAGATCTGCCCCACCGGGCTAAACTCGATATTCCCCACCCGGAATATCATCCCCCCCAAAAAAACACGACCCGCACTGGTCAACATACCACAATACTTATAAGAACCACACATCTTATAACAACACATGAAAATAAATAAGGATCTTCATCTTATAAATTTCCAAAAATATATATCGTTACAACAAAAAGAAAAATGCATGAAATAAAACGACAATAGCCAACATGCTAACACAAAATCCGGAACCACAAAGATAAAGGTAAGCTCAAGCTGTGACCTGCTTGCCGAATCACTTCCAGAATTTCAACTTCGTCTTTGCCTCTGGCACCCAAGTCTCATCCTCTACACTGTTGCAGTCCCACAAGACTCTCAGCAACGGTATCCTCTTTTGACGCAGAACCTTTTCTCTCATCTTGAGAATCCTCACACGAACTGCCAAAACCTTCAACATGCCTCAGATCCTCCAGAATCTTAGCCACCAACTCCTCCGACTCACGCAGGCACTTCCTCAACGTCGACACATGAAAAATCTTATAAAATGCCTTCATGATCGGAGGTAACTCTAACCGCTATGCCACCGGTCCAACTCGCTCCACTACAGGGAACAGACCCATAAACCTTAAACTCAGCTTAGTCTCTGAAATCGAGCGGTTAGGACCTCGCAGAAAAGCCATCTTGAGATACAATCTATCTTTGACCGCGAACTCCAACTCTCTATGCCGCTTATCGGCATAACTCCTCTACCAATCCTGAGCCTTCTTCATGTTCAGCTTTAAAACACGGATTTTCTCTGTCGTTCCCTAAACATAAGTCGCAACATAAATGCTCCTCTCTCCCATTTGGGTCTAACATAAAGGTGTCCTACACGGCCTCCCATACCACGCCTCATATGGAGCCATCCCAACACTCACCTGAAAGTTGTTGTTACACGCAAACTCAGCCAGGAATAAATGATCAATCTAGTGACCATCCCAATCCAGCATACACATCCCTAGCAGATCCATTCAGGTCTAAATAGTCCTCTCTGACTGACCATCAGTCTGCAGATGATAAGATGTACTCATATGCATCTTAGTGACCATCTCCGCCTGAACGGCTCTCCAAAAATCAAAAGTGAACTTAGGATCCTGATCTGACACTAAATTGGCTTGCACTCAATGAAACCTCGATCTCTCTCACATACGTCTTAGCCAAAACCGCAGCTCCATCGGTCTTCTTAATGGCCAGAAAAAATGCCTACTTGGTCAGACGGTCCACAATCACTCAAATAGCATCATAGGTCCTCGAGTTAGGTGATCCGGCCACAAAATCCTCAGTGATCCTATCCCACTTCCACTCTGAAATGGGCAAACTTTACAATTTATCACTCGGAACCTGATACTTATTGCACGCTGCGATCCACTCGCCGTTATAACAAGAAATTACACCCACACTCGGAGGTCCATATCCCATCTCATGCTTTTGCCACGATCAAACATTGATTACTCATACTCATATTGACATCATTACATTCTCAAGACGTCTCCTTCGAGGTAACGATGCTGATGCCACTCTACTCTTGGGACGTCTCCCTTAAGCGGTGGATACAAATAGGAAAAAAACTTCCTATAAAGTAATCAATTTCTATGGGTACAAGCACCTCAAACTTATTGCACGTCGAGATATTAACCCGATATCTCATTGATATATCATGGTTTTTACCGGTTTTATACCATGATTTATGTCCATTTTATAGAGTCTTTTGGTGTTTTCTAGTGTATGGTGTTTAAAATTAGGTAAAAGGACGTTTTGGACTCAGTTGATGTTTACAGGAGCATTTTGGAGCATAACGGAATGAGCAGTCAAAGTGGCAAGTTCGGAGTGAAAATCTGAAGACTATGTCAAGCGATACACTTGTCGTGTGGCTCGGCACGACAATTTTCGGACGGACCAGATTACCAGATTTAGAAGATTTCCGTTTTCGCGCCGAAAGCCCAGATGTTTGTAATTGGGCCCAGACGGTTTTGTACCCTATATATAGTACTTTTAAGCCATTGTTTAGGTTATACTTTATTTTATATTAGATATTTTATACTAAGGAATTATTATTCATGTCTATGTCGGAGTAATTCCCTAGTTAGGTTTTAGGAATTTTTCAAAGGTTAATGAAGAGTTGTTGAATTTATTTACTTTTGGGATTTTGAATCATATTTATATATTCTTCACCTTGATTGTTTTAAACTCTGATTTAGGCCTGAATAAGATATCCTAAGTTGTTTAGTAGATACGACAATATTATTGAATTACCTGAATTGAATCATAGGTGAGCAAAGATCTGATTCGCAACGACAGTTGGCTTTGGATCTTTGTGAACAATCGAACCTGATTTTAATGCTTGTTTAGATTAATTTGATTTCGCAATGACAGTTTGTTTTCTAGGGTTTAAACATAGATAATATTTGCAACGACAGTTGATTTACTTTACAACAATGTTTTGAGTTCTAGAATTACACTTCATCAATCCCATTGGTAAATTTATTCTTCAATTTGGATTTATTCTTACGAAATCCCTAAGGCTTAGCGTTTGTCTTTCATTCTGATTTATTGTTTCTGCCATAGTTTTATTTATATATTTTCTGCTTAGCATAATCTGAACCCTATTAATCTATTGTGCAATCTGATTCCCTGTGGATTCGATACCCTAAGTACTACATAAATCTCTTAATTTGAGAGAGTAGGTTCAAAGGAAAATTTGTGCATATCAAATTTTGGTGCCGTTGCCGGGGAATCAAGCCATTAGATTTATACTATTAGGATTTTGTCTAAGTATTTTTCTTTTTGTTTTACTAAACTAGCTTTTATCTTTCTGTTTTCAAGTGAATGCCTAATCGCAATACCAGAAGCAACAAGGACAAGGAGCTAGTTGAACACGATCTCGAGGATCTCGCGGCTAACGCACCAACAGAAATGTGACGAAAGAAGCTAAAGAGATGGTTGCGAATAGGGTCTTGTTTCAGAGAGATGACGGGTTCTTCGGTAAGGAAGGAAATCAATACAACGAGGATGGACAGAAACTCGACGCTGAAGGGAACGTCAACGAGGACCCTGTTGCAGCACATGAACATGAGATCGCTCGACGTGAAGAGAAAGAACAATTGGCTCGCGAAGAATAGGACCGTGTCGAGCGACACGAGGAGGAGATCGCTCGACGCGTGGAACAAAGACGTGTCGCTCGACAGGCTGAACTTTTTACTCGACGCGATGGAAATAATGGTGTCGATCGACACGATGGAGGTGTCGCTCGACACCCAGCCCAGAATCCTGCGGTTTTGAGGAACAGGAATGCTGCAGCAGGACGAACACTCGCAGATTTCAACCGTCCTGAGCAGTTCTACGTGAATTGAGCTACGATTTGTACCTTCTTTCCAGCAAAACGACTTCAAGCTGAAGCCTGCATATTTCTTCCTATTTGCTCAAGATCCTTTCTGCGGTTTACCCCATAAGCATCTGATGGATCACATCGAGAGATTCGAAGATCTGGCATCTAGCATCAAGGCTAACGGAGTTTCAGACGACTACCTGTTTTGCAAGCTTTTCCCCTACTCTCTATACAGGGAAGCCAAGCATTGGCTAAGGACACTTCCTCTAAGCTCGCTTACTACATTGGGGAACACGAAGAATGCTTTCTTAAGCAATTTATTTGATGATGTGAAGTCTGAGGACCTGAGGTACAAGATCACTACATTCAAGCAAGGAGACTGCGAGGTGTTCAAGGCTGCCTGGAACAGATTCAAGGGCTACCAGAGGGATTGTTTGCATCATGGATTCAATGAGGTTCAACTTTTTAGCATTTTCTTCAGGGGAATAGCAGTGACGTACGCTGTAAGTTTAGATGCTGTGAGCCAAGGGGACTTCAATACCAACTCTCCAGAGGCCACTTTGAGATTGAATGAGAATCTTGTTAACAGCAACAATACGAAGAACCTCAATTTCGAAAGGAGCAAGTCTAGAAAGAACGTCAATGGAAATCAGCTTGCAGAGGTTACGAAGAAGCTTGATTCGATGCATGATCTCCTAGTAGGAAATAACTTCGTTCAATTTGGTAAAGAAGTGGAGACTTTCGAGCTAGAAGATGTAGCGTACGTCAATGGATCATGATATCAGAGGTTTAACAGCCAAGGGTATGGTTCATCTTATCTGAAGCCCTATTAGAGCAGCAACTACACGCGAGACTATGGTTCTTCCTCTTATCAGAAGCCTCCACCACCGACTGCAGAGAGTAAAATGGAGTCAATGATTGAGCGAATGCTTGAAGGTCAGCAGAAGTTGACTGTCGATTTAAATGGGAAGCTGGATTCTATCTACAAGGATTTAAATGAGAAGATCGAATTATTGAGCATTCATATGAAGAATTTGGATACGCAAGTTGCGCAGACAAGTGAATCGGTGAAAAGACATCATTCCAATATGATTAGATTGAAGACTAGACCAGAGAGAATGTCTAAAACGGAGCATGAAGCAGTTGATGACGAGGATTATTTTGACGAGTTCGACGCAATTTTTGGAACAGCAGAACAAGTGTCGAGCAACGAGGACATCGTGTCGCTCGACACGAAGGAATCGAGCATGTCGATCGACGTGGATACTGGTGTCGATCGACGTGGATACTGGTGTCGATCGACAGGATAAAATTGTAAGTGTCGCTCGACACGCAGAGGCTGTCGATCGACATGAGCTGCACATCTGACCAGATTTTCTGAAATCCTCAGTCAATGCTGTTGAACAAGTCTACAAGCCAACACTTTCATTCCCGAGACTTCCTAAGAAGCCTTCTCCAGTAGCTGAATCCAGAGACATTGGTCAAGAGTTAAAAGCAGTCGAGAAGCCTATTCAACCATCACTGAGAAAACTGACCAAGTTTCATGTTTGATTAATGGAATGGAATTGGAAGGCACTCTTTTAGATACAGGAGCAAACGTGAACGTCATATCTCACGATGTTGTGAAGAAGCTGGGAATCTCAACCATTCAACCTTTAGATGCTTTCGTCGATTTTGTTCACTCTTCTTTGAACCGCATACATGATTCATTTTGGATTTAAAAATTCGAATAGGGGATTATCTTGTGCCAGATGACTTCTACATCATAGAGAACACTAAGCCAATGGTTCTCGGCTCGTCCTACCTTTTTACTGTGGGCGCAATCTTGGATTTCCCCAATCTTTAAATATCTTTCGCCAAGATTGACAAGGAGATCTTCCATTCAGAAATCCTTCTCGAGGATATTGCTTGTTATATATTTCATAAAGGAAAGAAGCTAGCTTTAGATCGTGGAGATGATAAGAAGAAGGCTCAGAATGCTCCTGCTATGACTCCTACGATTTTATTTTCTAAAGCGAGCAAACCACAGATTTCTAAGGAGCATAAGGAAGAGGCCAATCACATAAAGGTTAAGCGCAAGCGAGCTTCAAAACCATTCTCCAAGTTCAGAATCGTCATCCCTTCAGACTTAAAGGAGAAAGGAGAGGAAGTCATTCAGCAAATGATGGTAAATACGATGAAACTTTTCTCTGGAATAGATTCTGATAAGTCTAGGGGAGCTGCAAGGTCTTGAATAAAGAACAGAGCTGCGAGTATTCTGTAGGATAAGGGAGGTACACCACTTCCCAAAGATCCATTAAACGCCAGAGTACAAACACAGTCAAGCTAAAGACTAAAACAAGCGCTTAACGGGAGGCAACCCACTTGTGAGTCTACTAACTTTTTATTTTGATTTAGATTTCTTTTTCAATTTTATGTTTGGTTTTTGTTTTTATTTTGATTTCAGGAGACTCAACGTGCGAATCCAAGAGAAGAATGCACTTCAGACCTGAGTGTCGAGCGACGGAGGAACCCAGTCGCTCAAAGCGACATATTTATAGGTGTCTATCGACACAGAGGTTGTGTCGCTCGACACGATCCCCAAGTTACGATTTCTCACTTGATTTTTCATACGTTTCGTTTCCTATTTATTTTATTTAACCAATCTTAGATTTAATAACACTGGGGACAATGTTGTTTAAGTCTGGGGGAGGTAGTCACTAACTTTGTTTTCTGTTTTGAGTTTTTGAGCCAAATTTTTGAATTTTTTGAGTCAAAACCTCCCTTTTACTTGCTTTTAATAGCACTCAAGAACCATTTTGAATGCAAGTTGGTCAGTTTTACAAGGTGGGTAAATGGGATCAGATCGGTTTGACGGAGCGAGTTCAAATTTCTGGAGAACCCAGAAAGGATGTTGCATACCTCACCCTTAATGAACTTTAATTTCTTGTCTTGGGCATTGGTATTCGCGGACTTGATTCTTCTTTCAGCACTAGCAAGGTTCGGATAAGCTCCTTTGGTTTTCCCTTAACAGAAAATTAAAAGTCTTAGATAGAAAAGTGCAAAGATACTCGCGACCCGGTCTTCTCACAAGAAACCACAATAGTGCAGTCCTCATGACCCTGTCTCCCACAAGGGAAAACAGTAATAAGCGCTATTCTAAGACTTCATAAGTGATCCTCATGAGCCTATCTTCCACAAGAAACAATAGTAATGAGTTGAATCCTATGAAACCATGAAAATGGACAGAATAATCTAAGGGAAACAAAAAAGGGAGTAGTGCAGAAAAGTGTTTAAGTAAGGGAAAGAATCTAAAAACTCCAGCGATCGATATTCCCTCGATGAGACCGCACTTAATAAATGAAAGGGGTTTGCGACTGAAAGTCTAAGATTCTCTAAGAGGTTTGGAATCAATTTGGAGAACTGCTAAGCTTCTAGGGACACATCAAAGTATTACCAGGTATTAACTTTGCGGAATGTGGATTCTAAAGGAGTGAGTACACTGTTTTGCTTAGGGACAAGCAAAAAGCTAAGTCTGGGGGAGTTGATATATCATGGTTTTTACCAGTGTTTATACCATGATATATGTCCGTTTTATAGAGTCCTTAGGTGTTTACCAGTGTTTGGTGTTTAATATTAGGTACAAGGACGTTTTGGACTCGGTTGTTGTTTACATGAGCATTTTGGAGCATAACGGAATGAGCAGTCAAAGTGGCAAGTTCGGAGTGAAAATCTGAAGACTGTGTCGAGCGACACACTTTTCATGTCGCTCGACACGACCAATTTCGGACGGACCAGATTACCAGATTTGGAAGATTTCCGTTTTCGCGCCGAAAGCCCAGATGTTTTTAATTGGGCCCAGACGGTTTTGTACCCTATATATAGTACTTTTAAGCCATTGTTTAGGCTATACTTTATTTTATATTAGATATTTTATACTAAGGAATTATTATTCATGTCTATGTCAGAGTAATTCCCTAGTTAGGTTTTAGGAATTTTTCAAAGGTTAATGAAGAGTTGTTGAATTTATTTACTTTTGGGATTTTGCATCATATTTATATATTCTTCACCTTGATTGCTTTAAACTCTGATTTAGGCCTGAATAAGATATCCAAAGTTGTTTAGTAGATACGACAACATTATTGAATTACCTGAATTGAATCATAGGTGAGCAAAGATCTGATTCGCAACGACAGTTAGCTTTGGATCTTTGTGAACAATCGAACCTGATTTTAATGCTTGTTTAGATTAATTTGATTTCGCAATGACAGTTGGTTTTCTAGGGTTTAAACATAGATAGTATTTGCAACGACAGTTGATTTACTTTACAACAATGTTTAGAGTTCTAGAATTACACTTCATCAATCCCATTAGTAAATTTATTCTTCAATTTGGATTTATTCTTGCGAAATCCCTAAGGCTTAGCGTTTGTCTTTCATTCTGATTTATTGTTTTTGCCATAGTTTTATTTACATATTTTCTGCTTAGCATAATCTGAACCCTATTAATCTATTGTGCAATCTGATTCCCTGTGGATTCGATACCCTAAGTACTACATAAATCTCTTAATTTGAGAGAGTAGGTTCAAAGGAAAATTTGAGCATATCAAATTTTGTTGCCGTTGCCGGGGAATCAAGCCATTAGATTTATACTATTAGGATTTTGTCTAAGTATTTTTCTTTTTGTTTTACTAAACTAGCTTTTATCTTTCTGTTTTCAAGTGAATGCCTAATCGCAATACCAAAAGCAACAAGGACAAGGAGCTAGTTGAACACGATCTCGAATCTAAGTAAGGGAAAGAATCTAATAACTCCAGCGATCGATATTCCCTCGATGAGACCGCACTTAATAAATGAAAGGGGTTTGCGACTGAAAGTCTAAGATTCTCTAAGAGGTTTGGAATCAATTTGGAGAAGTGCTAAGCTTCTAGGGACACATCAAAGTATTACCAGGTATTAACTTTGCGAAATGTGGATTCTAAAGGAGTGAGTACACTATTTTGCTTAGGGACAAGCAAAAAGCTAAGTCTGGGGGAGTTGATATATCATGGTTTTTACCAGTGTTTATACCATGATATATGTCCGTTTTATAGAGTCCTTGGTGTTTACCAGTGTTTGGTGTTTAATATTAGGTACAAGGACGTTTTGGACTCGGTTGTTGTTTACAGGAGCATTTTGGAGCATAACGGAATGAGCAGTCAAAGTGGCAAGTTCGGAGTGAAAATCTGAAGACTGTGTCGAGCGACACACTTTTCATGTCGCTCGACACGACCAATTTCGGACGGACCAGATTACCAGATTTGGAAGATTTCCGTTTTCGCGCCGAAAGCCCAGATGTTTGTAATTGGGTCCAGACGGTTTTGTACCCTATATATAGTACTTTTAAGCCATTGTTTAGGCTATACTTTATTTTATATTAGATATTTTATACTAAGGAATTATTATTCATGTCTATGTCGGAGTAATTCCATAGTTAGGTTTTAGGAATTTTTCAAAGGTTAATGAAGAGTTGTTGTATTTATTTACATTTGGGATTTTGCATCATATTTATATATTCTTCACCTTGATTGCTTTAAACTCTGATTTAGGCCTGAATAAGATATCCTAAGTTGTTTAGTAGATGCGACAACATTATTGAATTACCTGAATTGAATCATAGGTGAGCAAAGATCTGATTTGCAACGACAGTTGGCTTTGGATCTTTGTGAACAATTGAACCTGATTTTAATGCTTGTTTAGATCAATTTGATTTTGCAACGACAGTTGGTTTTCTAGGGTTTAAACATAGATAGTATTTGCAACGACAGTTGATTTACTTTACAACAGTGTTTTGAGTTCTAGAATTGCACTTCATCAATCCCATTAGTAAATTTAATCTTTAATTTGGATTTATTTTTGCGAATTCCCTAAGGCTTAGCGTTTGTCTTTTATTGAATTTAAAGTTTCTGCAATCACCCTGATTTACTGTTTCTGCAATAGTTTTATTTACATATTTTCTGCTTAGCATAATCTGAACCTCATTAATCTATTGTGCAATCTGATTCCCTTTAGATTCGATTCCCTATGTACTACAGTGATCTCTTAATTTGAGAGAGTAGGTACAAAGGGAAATTTGAGCATATCCTCTCTGCTCCTACTGCACACTTGACCAACACAACCGATCCTTCAATCATGACCACCAAACCCCATCACTAATCCTATGTTTATGCGCACGTTAAAAGTATTTATTATTCTTAACTTATTTTCACACCCCTCGTACTTGCAAGAACAAATCCGTTGAGCCATCGGTAACACAGGGACCACAACCCCAACGCTCATACTGGGACCTCACTCTCGAGCAGCATACAAGAGATAAAAATCTTCAATGGTAAATGAGTTATTGGAGACCGCAGCCCATAGAGCAATAAATACTAAACACCAATAAACATCAGCGATCCAGATTGCCTCAGGTGGCCCCAACTACATCTTGAAACCTCAGGGTACCCCCTCCATAGATCCACACACATGCCTAAGCGCCCGAAATGTTCCATCTGAAGAAACCTGATACTCAGAAACAACACTCCTCGATACATCAATCAAAACTTGATCACTCCCACCTGTCCACTTTGTCCTAGACTGCGCCATACACGGAAAACCCTTGACAAATCTACGAAAATAATTCGCTAAACCAAGAAACTCCTGGTCTCGGTAGCATTAGATGGTCTAGGAATCTCTGATAGCCTCAATCTGAGCTGGATCTACAGGACTCCCTCTACAAAAACAACATGCAACCTCGATGGAAATCCAAATGACCCGGTATCGCTCCAACAAGGCAATCACCAGAATGTCATCAGATAACTCTCCTAGACTAATTAGAAAGCCCGCCACAAGCCAAAGATATAAGAAAACTCATCTTATAAATTTTAAATTGAAATAATCGTTCTAACACCAAACGAAAATAACCAAAAATCCAAAAATATAATAGCCAAAGCTAAAAGTCTGAACTGAAAAGAAAAGACAACAACCGAGATACAAGAACCGCAGCTCAATCCTTGACTTGATCCCTCAGATCCTTCTTGCTTGACGTCACTACCTTCTGCAGCAACTTGGGCACTTGAGCCTACCTTGCCAAGGTTTCCCACAATGAAAACAAACTCGCGCCTCCCAAGACTATGCTCCTCTAGGACAGCTCGTAACCATGTGCTTCATGCTCCCGCACCCAAAGCAACCACGATCACCCAAACTTTGCTTGGAAGTGTCCTTTTTCTTCCCCTTCTGACCTTGCGGAAGCTTACTGCCCTTGTTAGAATCAAATCCAACCTCTGGTGCTGATATATTAGTATTTTAGCCTCTTTTACGTATTGTTTTCTATTGTTTTTCGGTTCTTTCTAGTTTTTTTTGTGTCTTTTCAGGTTCTAGGAGGCTCTCGAGCATGGATTGGAGTTATTGGGGATCACTGGAGCAAAAGAGAGGAAATTGGAGCAAAAAGGCGATTTTCTCTATACCGAGCACCTGCTCGCCCAAAGTGGAGCACCTGCTCGCCAGAAGCCCGAAGATCCAAGAGTCTCTGGAATCAGGACCGACCGATCCACTTACAGGGACCGACCGGTCCCGCTTGAAGACTTGAAGACCGAAGGCCCGCTGGAATCAGGACCGACCGGTCCCATAACCAGACCGACCGGTCCCTTACCTAGATCCGATTTTAACCTAGTTTTACTTATAAATAAGAGGATAGCCACCTCTAAAACGGGGATCGATTCTGAATTCCTTTTTGCACGTTACTTTTCAGACTTCTTTTGAGACTCTGTTTTATACTTTGGGAGACTTTGATCAATTATTCTTTGCTTTCGGATTCATGATATGGAGGATCATTCCACAATCCTATTGAGAAGAATTCTAGTCCCTAATCTCTTATCATAATATCATGAATTCTCTTATTTGCTTTGTTATGTTTGATTCCTCCATGTTTGAGTAGTCTCACAGCTAGATTAAGGTTTTCAATGGTGATTTAGGATGATTAATGACTGAGCCAAATAGGATAAATATCATACGTCTTCATCAATTGGGATTCGTAATGCATAGATTAATTTGATCACCTAGTCTATGATTTGAAGTTAAACTTATTCACGACAGTGCTCTAGATTGCTAGAAAAACCATTGGTGAGCAATTGGTGTGTAACCAACGACAGTTGATTGTTACCATCAATTGTGAACAAATTGAACCAATTCATTAATGCTTGTTTACATCTCTGAATTCAAACGACAGTTTAGGCATTTAGGTTGTTAGACAAAGATATTGATGCATCACGACAGTGGGGCAATATTACTTTTATGCCTGAGTTCTAGACTGTACTTAAACTGAATCATGAATAGTTACTCAGTCCTTAGCCCGAAATCACCGACGAACGACCTTGATCTAGTGCCTTTCTTTATTGAGTTTACATCGTTTAATTTGTTGTTTCTTTTCCTGTTTCATTACAACTAATCCCCATTTTATCTTAGCTTTAATTTAAAATCCATAATTTCATAGTGTAACCTTGGTCTCTGTGGATTCGATACCTATTATACTACTGCAATTGTCTGTGCACTTGCGGATTTATTTTGGGTTAAAACTTCTCACATCAAGTTTTTGGCGCCGTTGTCGGGGACCAATTGCGTTACCATTGAAATTCGATTTTATTTATTGTCTAAGAATTTTTTCTAATTTTGTTTTCTTTTATTTGTTTCCGGTGTGTTTCAGGTGTATAACCACAAGGAGAAATATCCAAAACCCCTTGTCATTCTAAGTACGGAACTCGTAAGACTAGATCGAGTCAATCGACAAACAAGAAGTCGAATCCAGCAAACATGGGCGACGAAACCGACAACCGAGCTGCAAATGGTCATGTAGCTACTGCTATTCGGAGGCTAGAACAACAAATGGCTCAAATGCAACAACGTGCGCGTGAGCACCAGCGAGCCATAGGGGATATGGACAATCCCCTTGCTTTCTACCGGAACCGAGCTGCTAGAGTTTCCCCTCCTGTTGACCAGAATGATTATGAGATGAAACCGCAGATGATATTGCTGGTTAAGCAGCATTTATTTCATGGATTGCCTGTTGAAATTTCGACGGACTATATAGAGAACTTTGAGGAGATTTGCTCCACGACGAGCTCTAATGGGATGAACCCGGATTTCTTGAAGTGCAAGCTTTTCCCTTTCTCACTCGCGGACAAAGCTTCCCGTTGGCTCAAGTCGCTACCAGCTGGATCCATCACGACGTGGCCACAATGTAGAGCAACGTTCTTGGACCACTACTACACCAAAACTATGACCGCGAGTCTAAGGAACAAGATCTCCATGTTTCAGCAACATTCAGGAGAGTCCTTTTGTGAGGCATAGGAACAGTTCAAAGAGTACAAGAGGGAATGTCCACACCATGGGTTTACCGATGAGAATTTGCTGGGTATTTTCTATGATGGTGTTGATCGTGATTATAGGAACACTTTGAATGTTGTGAGTAATGGTAATTTTATGACTAGGACCAAGGAAGGAGCACATCAATTGATAGCGAACTTGGCTGCAAGTTCCAGGAATCGCTGTCATGACCATGATGAGCCTACATATGTCAGCAGTGTTGAGTCACTGAAGATTGATGAGCTTACAGCAAAAGTGAACCTGTTGTTGAAGAGAAATCAGAGAAGTGTCAAGCTTTGTGAGAACAAAGAAGATGAGCAGTATGCTGAGGTGAATTATGTGGGTGAAGACTATGTGCAGAATCAAAGCTTTCAAGCTCATGCATCTAACTCTCAAGATGAACTAAAGTCCCTTATGCAATTGGTTTTACTCACCCAGCAAAAATCTGCTAACGAGATCAATGCCAAGGTGGACAGCATGTACAATGATCTCAACAGTAAGTTTGAAGCTATTTGCACTCATGTGAAGAAGCTTGATATTCATGTCGCTCAAACCGCCGAGGCAGTCAAGAGTACACAAGGAGTGCTGCCAGGTAAACCAGTTGCAAAGCCCAAAGAGTTTGTCAACGCCATCATGCTGGGTAGTGGAAGAACTCTTCCACCGATTGTAAGGGTAGCAGCTGAAAACTGCCCAGAAAAGTCTGTGGACCACCCGCTCCCGGAAGGAGCACCTGCTCTAGGAGAGAAAAAGGATGAAGGGGTTGCTGGACCATCTTCTACTGTGCTTCGACCGAATGAGCTTGTTGATAAGATTCGGCCACATGTTTACGAACCCCCAGTCCCCTACCCAATTCCGCCTAGAGATCAGAGGGATCCCATCAATGCAGAAAAACTAGATATTTTTAAGAAGATGTTGAGAAGGATTCCTAAAGAAATCTCCTTTAAAGAGGCTTTGGAAAATCGTCCCACACGTGATTTCTTTTGGAATTGCAGAGAGACTCAAGATGAGATTAAGGCAATCTTTACATAAGCAAGGAGTACATAACCACCATTGAGGATATTGCCTAAGGTTGAAGATCCAGGGAAGTTTGTTGTTCCATGTTTCATCTTTAGAATTGATTTTGAAGATTCTCTATGCGATTCTGGGTCTAGTGTTAACCTCATGTCAAGGGATATTGTAGGATCTTTGGGTATTGTTTATATTCAAACTTCTCAGATGTTTATTAGGTTTGCGGATGCCTCAGTAACAACTTCATAAGGGTTAATTGAGAATTTAGATATCCAGATTGGGGATTGCTTGATCCCGACTGATTTCCAAGTCGTGGAGATTAACAACAGTTCATACATGCCTTTGATTCTAGGGAGACCTTTCCTTGTGACAGCAGGTGCAGTTGTTGACTTACCAAACAGAAGGATAGTTTTCTCTAACATCGACAAGCATATCTCTTACAACGCCATTTCAGACAAGGATGGCGGCAAATATGGCTCTTGTGTTGCCATAGACGATGTAACAGGGAAGGTAAGTGTCTTGCCAGCTGTAGCGCTTTGTAATAAAATCGAGGCTAATGAAATCTTGGATGGAGACATTCGTTCTTGTGCAAGGAAGCCCACAAAAGTCAACAAGCGGGACAAACCAAAGCGCAAGAAAAATATGACAGGTTCGCATATTTCCTTGACACCGCAGAGATGTGTCGGAGACACAATCGAGTATAAGCTGAAGGGCAAAGGTATATCTAGGCCTTTCTCTAAAGTCAAAGCTATCATTACACCGGAGTTTAAGGAAAAAGGTCAAGCAGCTATGGCTAGTATGCTGAGCAAGGTTCTGCAACTAGATATAAGTGACCAAAGAGCAAGTGGACCACGCTTCAACCCACCTCCACGGAGCACTGATCTAGACAAGAAAGTCTCTAATCCTCATATGTATTCTGCTCACACCTGAAGGGCACGCACGTCAAGCTAACGACGTTAAGCAAAGCGCTTGGTGGGAGGCAACCCACCAGTGAGTGTATATACTTTCTTTCATTCTTCATTTTTCGATTTTACTTTTGTTTTTCTTTTTCTCTTTGGTTTTCCTTAGAATTTTCGTCACTTTGGATTGGAACTCTGACGTTCGGACCGACCGGTCTACTCGGGACCGGCCGATCCTATTCGTCCCACAGAACAGCTAGAGTCTCTGGAAATGGGACCGGTCGGTCCCATATACCGACCGGTCGATCCAGAGGATTCAAGGGATCGATCCCCAAAAGCCGGGACCGATCGATCCCATACGCAGATCAGAACACGAGCAACCTCTGGAAACAAGACCGACTGATCCAGTATCGGGACCGGTCGGTCCCGTGCCCAGGTAAGTGAGATTTTTTTGAACCGGTTTCTGGATTACTTCTGTTTGGTTCACTTGATTTGAACCGGGTTCAACCTTATAAACTGAAAACACCACGACCAAACCTCTTACTCCCGATCAAAACTCAAAAATTTCTCCTCCTTTTGTGTTCTTGGTGATTTTCAAAGAAAACTTCTTCAAAACCTAACTTTTTGAATTCTTAACCGATTTGAACGTTTTTTGGCTCTAATCTACTTGGTTTTTCACGCTCAATCTAATTCTAGCCTCAATTTGTTCGATCTGCAAGGTATGAAGTTGTTATTTGGATTAGAAAGGTCTGGGTTTTGGGTTGTTTTCTCTTTGGATTTTTGATTTCAATTCGTGCGTTTCTTACTTTGATTGGTTTGTTTTTGCAGTTATGGGACGCCAAAGACACCTCATCACCACCACTTTGGACCCCGAAGATGGCTCGGACGCCGAACGCGAACCTCAAACAAAACGCATTCACGACAAATCGAGACGTTCGACGAGAGCGGAAAAGGGAAAAGGAATAGCAAATTCCAGTGAACCGGTTGCTCCGCGACAATCGCGAAGCTCGTTTTCAAATGCTCGAGCAGATGACGCAACCCCTAATCTAATCACTCCATGGCCACGACCGGACGATACTCCTTTCACAAATCATGGATTTGATATACATCCTACTTTAGAACGGAAAGGATTAGTCCAGGATTCATCGTATGTGACAAACAAAAAGGTGATGGTTGGGTTAGGTACAAGAGTATTTGCTATAATGGTTTACTCACTGTTGAGATGTTACCCACCATAGTTTTGTGTCCTAAAATGTTAGAGGATTTGGGTATTATGGACGAGGTGCTTGCTGTTCTCGGTCGCATAGGTTTTGGAACAATGGCTACGAAACAGTATCCTCTGTATCCTCAGCTAGTACGGCAGTTTCTTGCCTCCTGTGAGGTTTATAATTCAAACGAGGCTCACAAGATAGCTAGTCAAGGATCAAAATCCTATACGATCAGAGGGGTTGAATATGAGATCTCTTTCCAGGACTTGTGCACTATTTATGGTTTTGATGAAAGTTATCAAGGCTTGGAGTTTCCTGGCCGTCATTGTTTTCATCAGGACGACCGTTTATGGACCTTGATTGGTATGGGTGCTGCGACGCCATGGAGCATGAAACTTGCCCTTATCAGGAACCCAATCATCCGCATTGTAGCTACGGCTCTGACCACCACTATGTTCTGCAAAGAGGAGCCTGGAGCACTGCGTCTAGACGAGCCGTTCTTCCTGCATCTAGGGATGTTGGAGTTTGTATCTGAGATTTACACCGACTATCCTCGCGATTGGTACACAAACTACGGAGCAACATTTGCACATTTCCTGACAGAGAGGAAGTTCAGGGCTCTCGCTGGACCTGGAAAGAAGAAGCAAAAGGTATGTGGAAGTCTCCTAACTCCCATTTTTCTCTTCCATGGGATTGATATGAGAGGCACCGAGGTTATCCAGGTACCTGCACTCTTAAACATGCAACACCTTGTTCAGAGCCGATGGATAAATGCATGTAAGTGGCAATACTCTGATTTGGCTGGGGATCAGCAATCCATTTTGTTACCAAGTGAGCATGCACCCCTCACCTTCATGGACAACGTGCGATTCTTGCTGCCCACTGCACCTCAGCGTACCGATCCGATTGTACCGACGCGGCACAGGAAGCGCCGCCATATTGGTAGAGATTTAGATGATGCAAGTCCTAGTAGTGGCCCAGCCCCGCCGGAGATGAGATACCCGCTTCCACCGTACAACAACCAGTTTGCCATCTCTCTGCCTCGTGACACATGGCCTGAGCACACCCAATGGCATTACAGAAGTTACCAGGAGATTCACAGTATGATGTCCACAATTTGGGGTGCTATTTCTTGTTCACGAGGCACAAATGCAGTAGGAGGATAAGGCTTTGCTGGGAGTCACATCCCTCCACCTTCTGGACCTTCCACTGAGTTGAGATCAGATGATGACGCTGACGTAGCTGACTCCAGGGACACTATGGATTCTGATGAGTCCCAAGAATTCTAGTGAAGAAGTTAGATCTTCTTCTACTCGGTGATATTTTTTTTCACCCTTCTATCATCATTGTATTATCCGTGTCTATTTTTGTTTTCATTTGAGTCTCCAATCTCTTGAACTTTTTCACACCAGAGACGGTGTGATTTATGTCCGGGGGAGCGGTCTTGCTTTTGAGTTTGTATTTTATTTTCTGTTTTATTAAGTCAAAACTTTGTAGGGAATTAGGACTTTATCTTATGATGATATTTGAACTATCTATGTTTAATCTTCTCTCTAGTGACTATTTTTACAGAGCATTGGTACAAGGAACGGCTAGAACACTTCGATACACTATCTTCCAGGTTTCAGATTGACCAAAATTTCCTCTCGTTACTGGCACTAGATTAGGGAAACGAACCATATTCAGGACTCCTTATTCTTTTTACCACTCTTGTTGTTCCTAAATAGCTAGCTCATTTTTAGCTAGTACCCTCCTTAACCATTACCACTTTTCAAACTCCTTGCATTCTTGTTACTTCACTGTCACATGTGCAGCATATGCGTAAAAGGGCCGGAGAGAATCGAGTCGACACTGCATCTAAATCACTCTTTCAGAAGAATGAGCACCTGCTCTGAAGGATCGAGCACCTGCTCCTATTTTAAAAGATAATTTTATAATAAGGAAGGAATAGCAATGATGAGCTCCACTTGGGTATGTACATCAATTCTATCTATCTTGGTGTTTGAGAGACACATGCTTGTAATTTAAACCCTCTTCATAAATCTCGGATCTAAAAAAAAAAAATCTACAATAATAATTCGCTAAACCAACAAACTCCTGGTCTCGGTAGCATTAGACGGTCTAGGAATCTCTGATAGCCTCAATCTAAGCCGGATCTACAGGACTCCCTCTGCAAAAACAACATGCAGCCTCGATGGCAATCCAAATGACCCGGTATCGCTCAAACCAGGCAATCCCCAGAATGTCATCAGATAACTCTCCTAGACTAATTAGAAAGCCCGCCACAAGGCAAAGATATAAGAAAACTCATCTTATAAATTTTAAATTGAAATAATCGTTCCAACACCAAACGAAAATAACCAAAAATCCGAAAACATAATAGCCAAAGCTAAAAGTCTGAACTGAAAAGAAAAGATAACAACCGAGATACAAGAACCGCAACAAAATCCTTGACTTGATCCCTCAGATCCTTCTTGCTTGACGTCACTACCTTCCGAAACAACTTGGGCACTTGAGCCTGCCATGCCCAGATTTCCCACAATGAAAACAAACTCGCGCCTCCCAAGACTATGCTCCTCTAGGACAGCTCGTAACCATGTGCTTCATGCACCCGCACCCAAAGCAACCACGATCACCCAAACTCGGCTTGGAAGTGTCCTTTCTCTTCCCCTTCTGACCTTGCGGAAGCTTACCGCCCTTGCCAGAATAAAATCCAACCTCTGGGGCTGATATATTAGTATTCTAGCCTCTTTAACGTATTGTTTTCTATTGTTTTCGGTTCTTTCTAGTTCTTTTTGTGTCTTTTCAGGTTCTAGGAAGCTTTCGAGCATGGATTGGAGTTATTGGGGATCACTGGAACAAAAGAGAGGAAATTGGAGCAAAAAGGCGATTTTCTCTATACCAAGCACATGCTCGCCCAAAGAAGAGCACCTGCTCGCCAGAGGCCCGAATATCCAAGAGTCCCTGGAATCAATACCGACCGATCCACTTCCAGGGACCGACCAGTCCCGCTTGAAGACTTGAAGACAAAAGGCCCACAGGAATCAAGACCGACCGGTCCCTTACCCAGATCCGATTTTAACCTAGTTTTATTTATAAATAAGAGGGCAGCCACCTCTAAAACGGGGATCGATTCTAATTCCTTTTTGCACGTTACTTTTCAGACTTCTTTTGAGACTCTCTTTTACACTTTGGGAGACTTTGATCAATTATTCTTTGCTTTCGGATTCAAGATTTGGAGGATCATTCCACAATCCTATTGAGAAGAATTCTAATCCCTAATCTCTTATCATAATATCATGAATTCTTTTATTTGCTTTGCTGTGTTTGATTCCTCCATGTTTGAGTAGTCTCACAACTAGATTATGGTTTTCAATGGTGATTTAGGATGATTAGTGACTGAGCCAAATAAGATAAATATCATACGTCTTCATCAATTGGGATTCGTAATGCATAGATTAATTTGATCACCTAGTCTATGATTTGAAGTTAAACTTATTCACGACAGTGCTCTAGGTTACTAGAAAAACCATTGGTGAGCAATTGGTGTGTAACCAACGACAGTTGATTGTTACCATCAATTGTGAACAAATTGAACCAATTCATTAATGCTTGTTTACATCTCTGAATTCAAACGATAGTTCAGGCATTTAGGTTGTTAGACAAAGATATTGATGCATCACGACAGTGGGGCAATATTACTTTTATGTCTGAGTTCTTGACCGTACTTAAATTGAATCCTGAATAGTTGCTCAGTCCTTAGCCCGAAATCACCGGCGAACGACCTTGATCTAGTGCCTTTCTTTATTGAGTTTACATCGTTTAATTTGCTGTTTTGTTTCCTGTTTCATTACAACCAATCCCCATTTTATCTTAGCTTTAATTTAAAATCTAACCCCGCTTAAGAAGGACACGGAACTCGAAAACTGCATATGTCCCCTCATCCCCATATACGACATATGCGGGTCAACAACTGCAACCCTAAACTACTCGAACACTTCAGCCCTCTGCTGCTCAAACACTGCAGCCCACTGTTGCTCAAACACTGCAGCCCACTGCTGCTAAAACGCTGCAATCCCACTACTGCTTAAACATTGCAACCCACTGCAGCTAAAACAACGGATCCCACTCCTGCTCAAACACTGCAGCCCTCTACTGCTTAAACACTGCAGGCCACTGCTGCTCAAACACTACTGGAGCATGCGCCTCAAACACTACTGGAGCCTCCGCCTTAAATACTACTGGAGCCTGCGCCGGAACTACCACTGGAAACCGCTCCAACAACTACGTCAGCAAGCTCACAATACGATCGTCACGACCCTGGGATGCAGCGGCACCCCCACTTGGGCCCCCTGCATCGCCAGCAAACCCAGTACCCCTCCTGGCACTACACGTACTCTCTCTCTAGTACTCAAACTGGCGTCACCCCCTCATGATACGTATGTGACGCTCTAAATTGACTCTGCATCGCTCCCTGCATCTCTCAGTCGACGGACTCGCTCACTCGTCCTCAACCAAGTCTTTGACCAACTCTTCCACGACCTCGGGCACCACAAAACATCTCTCTGTATTTCCCTAAAACACAGATAGATAAGGAACTAAAAGCCACACACCAAACACAATAAAAACTTACTATGGAATCCCTTTAAAGGCTGAAGAGGATGATCTAAGACTACTAATTGTCTAACCACCAATAAATAATTAAACCACATAGTCTCAATACATCCAATCTACAGTCCTAAAACCGCAAAGGCTCTGATACCAAAATGAAATAACCAACACCTTTTTTAAATTTATTAAATAACCCGAATTAGTATTCCCATAAATACTAATCCTCTACGGCTATTTCAATAATTGCTAAAGTTCTCAAACAATAAATCATTAAACCAATAATCCAGATATCAATTCAACAAATCAAATTCATAATTCAAACATTCCAATGAAACAACTCTGTCAACCTAAAACAAGGTTCTCTAGACAACTAAGCAAACTAAACAATCCTATCATCCTCTTCATTTGGCCTTGATTCCACGATCACACATTTCTTTTACCTGCAACACATAGGAAAAAGAGTTGCGTCAGTATTTCATAAATACTTAGTGAGCTGGTCATACCATCTACAGGCTTGACAAGCGAGCTCATGCAACATTACAAACAACAACATATTTATCACAATCCACCAAATACACAACATAGCATTTTTAAAACATTTCGGAAACAAAACTGGTCGTGTCGAGTGACGCTAGCACGGTGTTTCTCCTCTCACAACTCGATTCCGGTCTATACGAGTCTCAAACCTGCAAACGATCAATACAATAATAAACCACAATCACACAACAATGATATCCATCCAATCCACGCAAAAAAATCCATCACAAAAATCATCAAACATCTGTCATCGCCTAGAAACCTATGGTCGCGAACTCACCTCGGTTTAGGAATGCAAGGATACACGAAAATCAGAGCTTCCTACTTGACCCAAAGCTACTGATTCTCCTTCTCTATCACCTAGAACTTACCATTAGGATTTTTCCCTAAAACGAATTAAAATTTTCTGAAAACAGAACCAACGCGCTGTCTTAAAATTGACACTGAGGACAGACCTTACCTCAAAATAACGATAGGAAATAAGATTCAGAAACTAGACACGAAGAGCTTTCCAACGACATAAATATCATCGCCTAAACGACATAAATACCGATTCGATTTGTTCTTCAGGTCCGTTTTGATACTCTACCAAACGGAACAGAACTGTCTCTTTCTCTATCAAACACCAAATCGCGTAGGAAACACCAAAACCTATCTCAACCTACCTAACCACGATTTTCTGCCTTAAGGCACAGAAAAATGATGATCAACCTTAAAAACATAAGTCTAGGGTTTCCATAACCCAAACTGACCCAAACCGGACAATTAAAACTTAAACCGGTTCAATCCGAAAACATACCAAATTAACTAATTTGGTTTTTGGGATGTTATACCGAATTACCGAGTGGCAAGTTAGTCACAATGATTTGCGACTATTTTGTGACACTTTTGTGACTAAAGCGTGACTCTTTTTTTCAGAGTCACTAATTAGTCGCTCATTTGCTACTCCATCAGGTAGTCGTTAAGTAGTCACATATTTGCGACTAATCTGCGACAACGATTGGTATATTTTGTTGGAGTTGCAGAGTAGTCACAAATTGACGACTCCGTTGCGACTGAAAGCCGAGTCACCAATTAGCGAGTCTTGAGTGACGCATAACAGAGTCACAAATTAGCCACTCCACCTACTGAGTCACTAAAGAGTGACAATGGTTTATGTCAGCATAATAGGACAAGTGTGGGCGTATGTCGGCAGACAAAGGGACAAAAATAAAACGTGGGAAATTCTAGTGCACCTAATTTATGTCGTTGGAGTCTCTAAAGAGTCGCAAAATAGTTGCTCATTTGCGACTACCAGTGTGGAGTCGCAAATGAGTGACAAACGATCTTGCCTATATATACTACAAATTCTCTTCTCATTTCCACACACCTCTCTCTCCCATCTCTCTCATAATCTCTCTCTCTCTCTAGAAATATTAGTTCCGAAAAAAAAAGGGAGAAGAAAAAAAAAATTTGGAAATATTTCCTTTTAGGAAAAAGAAAAAAAAAAGAAAAAAAAAGAAAAAAAATAATAGTAATGTGGTCACATACTCGGGATTGGATGTACAATCGGTTCGATCCAGTTACAAACAATTTCACGGATGAATTTATTGAAGGGGTCGAGCAATTCACGAGTTTAGTAGCTGCGCAGCCATTCGCCATCGATAATGGAGGTAAAATATATTGTCCTTGTAAGAAATGTCAAAATTTAGGAAAGGCAAAACCAATTAGAACTGTTTATAGTCATTTGCTTAGCAAAGGTTTTATGGATGGTTACTATGTTTGGACGGAACATGGCGAAGAGTACAATGTAGCTGGCGTAGGTACTAGTAGCAATTTTGAAAATTACGATGGCGCTGGTGTAGGTACTAGTAGCAATTTTGAGAATTACGATGGTGTAGGTACTAGTAGCAATTTTAGTAGCGGTAATTTACAAACGAATTACGATGGAGGCAATGTTTATGCTGAGATGGTTCATGATGGATTTCATGGTTCAATACCATTAAATGATTATCAGAATGAACATGATCAAAGCAGAAATGATTATGTTTATGAAGAACCTACCCTCGAAGCTAAACACTTCTACGAGATATTAGAGTCTGCTAATACACCACTATATGAAAGGTGTCAAGATGGTCATTCGCAGCTATCATTAGCTGCTCGGTGTATGACGATCAAGATTGATCATAATGCCTCTGAAGTTTTGATGGATTCGGTGGGGGATGTCTTGACGGAGTATTTACCTCAGCCTAACAATGCAACCGGTTCATACTACGAGACAGAAGCATTGATGTGAAAGCTAGGATTGCCCATGAAAACATATGATGTATGTGAAGATAATTGTATGTTATATTAGAAACAAGACAGGGAGTTAGAGAACTGCAAGTTTTGTGGAAAACCAAGATATAAGCCTAGTACTGGGGGAAGAAATAGAGTTCCATTTAGTAAAATGTGGTATCTACCAATCGCAGATACGTTGAAGAGACTGTACCAATCAGAGAAGACTGCAACGGCGATGAGATGGCATGCTGAGCACGAGTCACAAGATGGAATTATGAGTCACCCATCTGATGCAGAGGAGTGGAAAATTTTCAATATAATACATCCCAGTTTTGCGGCGGAAACGCGAAACGTATACTTGGGATTATGTACTGATGGTTTCAATCCCTTCGGTATGACAAAAAACCATTCGTTGTGGTCAGTGATCGTGACGCCCTACAACTTGCCCCCAGAGATGTGTATGAATGAAGAGTATTTGTTTCTTACGGTATTGAATTCCGGACCTAAACTTCCACGCGCGAGTCTTGATGTATTTGTGCAACCATTGATCAAAGACCTTAAGGATTTATGGAATAACGGAGTTGAAGCGTACGATGTGTCCTTGAAGCAAAACTTCAACATAAAAGTTGTTATGTTGTGGACGATAAGTGATTTTCCGGCATATAGTATGTTGTCTGGATGGACCACTCACGGAAAACTATTATGTCCAATTCGTAAGGAAGATACAAAAGCTTTCTACTTGCCTGGCGGTAAGAAGACATGTTGGTTAGACTGTCACCGGAGATTTTTGCCGCATAATCATCCGCTACGAAAGAAAAAAGTCAATTTCTATAAGGGAAAGAGCACTGTGAATGAATATCCACCAGAATCGATGACGGGCGAACAAGTACACCGCTAGATTAAAAGTGTGGGAGCATTGAAAACATCAGAATGTGGTGGAAATGGACATGAAAGAAAACCTCGTGGCTATGGAGTTGAGCATAATTGGCATAAAGAAAGCATATTCTGGGAGCTTCTATATTGGAGTGATTTGACTCTACGCCACTGCCTTGATTTGATGCATATCGAGAAGAATTTTTTCGATAACATCATGTATACTGTGATGAATGTGAAAGACAAATCAAAAGACACAGTGAAGTCAAGATTAGACATGGCAAAATTCTGTTCTCGGAGTGCTCTGAATGTCGACGACCATGGGTTAGCCCCTTTTCCTGCTTGGAGATTGCACGCTCAAGGATTAGTCGCATTACTACTGTGGGCGAAGAATGAAGTCATGTTTCCAGATGGATATGTATCAAATCTAGGAATTTGTGGAGACATGCCGGCTCACAAATTTTCGGGAATGAAAAGTCACGACTGCCATGTTTTCATGGAGCGGTTGCTTCCGTTTGTATTTGCAGAACTCCTCCCGCGTAATGTTCACCAAGCAATAGCAGGTATATGCCTATACAAATAGTCCAATTTTTTAATCATATTACTTAGGATTGGTGACTTATTTGATGTTTGTAGCGGTTGGAGCATTTTTCCGCGATCTTTGTAGTAGATCATTGGAACACAGGCGGGTCCTACTTTTGAAGGATAATATTGTCATGATTCTCTGCAATTTGGAAAAAAATCTTTCCTCCTTCGTTCTTTGATGTCATGGAACACTTGGTTATCCACTTGCCATACGAAGCAGAGCTGGGGGGGGGGGGGGGGGGGGTCCGGTGCAATACAGGTGGATGTATCCGTTCGAGAGGTTCTTTAAGCGTTTGAAAGGCAAGGTGAAGAACAAAAGCCGTCCAGCGGGTTCGATATTTGAATCACGAGATTTCCTATTTCTCACAATACTATTTTCTACCACATATTTCGACAGCTATCAAAAGAAGGTAATAAATAATTTAGTCATGTATATTTGTTATAGTTTCATTCACTTTATACCTTATAATTTTGTGGAATATTTAATAGGACGACTCGATACGCGGAAGGAGAGGTACCTGTATATGATGTGGCGGTACCTGAGATATTTACTCAAGTGGGTCGCCCGAGTGGTAAATGTTCTGAATTTTGGTTGAAGGGTTATGATTATACTCTGGCACATTCCACAGTATTGCGTAACTGTGAGTATTTACGACCATTGGAAAGGTAAATTCGTATTCATTCTTAATGTATACTACAATAATTTGATATTTTTCCATCCTTAAGTCATATGTCTATGTTTTCCATAATTACACAGTTTGGTTGACGCACAAATTCGAGTTGAAAATCCGGGATTATCAGAGGAAGAGGTTGTGGCGAAAAGAGATGATGAATTTGATGTATGGCTCCCCCAATATGTAAGTACCTTATGTCTTAATTACTATGTTTTAATTACAATATGGGTAATTGGATAATAATACCATTCATTGTAGGTGGTTGCTAAGGTCAGGTCATGGCCTATGTATTTTACTAGGGGCTATATGTTTCACACGCGTGAGCACGGAGCGCGTAAAAAAACAATGAATTATGGGGTGTGTGCTTGGGGACAAAAATTATTCAAACGCATGTCATGAAAATGATTTCTACGGCACCATCGAGAATATTATCGAGCTCCAGTATCCTGGATTTCTGAATTTGAAGATCATATTGTTTGAATGTCAATGGTATGACCCTACGCTCGGGAAGGGGACCCGAAAGAGCGAGGTTGGGGTTATTGACGTGCTTTCATCTCGAAAATATGCAAAATACGAACCATTCATATTAGGTTCGTCTATCGTGTTCTTCATGAGTTTAAACTTTTAATTCGATTAGTGAAAATAACAAATTTTACTCGTGAAAGGGTCACAAGTTGATCAATTTTATTATCTTCCATATCCAAATCCAAAGCGTCTTCGTAAAGTATGGTTATCAGTTTTGCGAGTGCATCCAAGGCATCGTGTTCAAGGAAAATATATCGACCAAGACCTAAATATTTTGCAACAAACTGTTGACGAGGCAACCACGTTTAATGTAGATGACATCGCAATTGATGATTTGGTTAATGAGGATCATCCAATGGAACCCATTGATTTTGAGATTGACGACGAGGATCCAGAAGATGAGTTCCAGTGCAATTTATCAGATTCCGAAGACGAAGATGCACGGGCTGAATTCCAGTGAAATTTATCAGATTTCGTGTGTAATATTTTAAAAAGTGTGTATTTATCATTGTGATTAAATTTGATATCATAAGTTAATGTTTAATATATTGTGTAATATCAAAATTTACAACTCCTTTGTAAAAAAAAATTGTAAACAAGGTTATAGTCCTTTTATATAATTTATTTTCGGTAAATTAAACGGAAAAGAACTATAGCTCAATCGGTTTCAACCATCTCTTCATATGTTCCTAACCTACTACTTGTAGGAGTTTTTAGTATGTGTAAAAAAAATAGAGTTGGTATATGTAAATATAAACAAACTAAACAACCGAATATACACCATAGCCCAGTGGCATGCCCAATGCATTCCACTTAACAAACCAGGTTCGAAAACCCCTAACACCACTTTATAATTTGTTTTTTAGGGTTTCGGTCAATAGAGTCGCAAAAGAGTTGCTAATTAGCGATTATTTTGCGACTATTCAGGGTTTCGTTAATTGAGTCGCACAAACGTCGCTAATAAGTCGCAATATGGCCACTACTTTGCGACTACTTCCCCACCACATTAATATTTTGGGCAATTTAAACACCATTATGTTGATTTAGTGAAAATAGTTATGTATATACAACTTTGTTGCTGACTTATAAGTGTGTAATAATACACATAAAAAAAATTATTCCAAATGGATTTCACAAAAACACAAATCTTCTAACAAACCCTAACATATACATATCACTTAACTCTTCAATTTCTTATTTTCAAGAGAATAACCATAATTTATTTTATTTCTAGTTTTTTGGTTTTAATCAAACAAACATTGCATAAGTACTTTTGGAGTGGGCTAGAAAGAATGATGGATGATTGTTTGTGGTCAAAATGTTTAGGGTTTAGGGTATACATGTTTACAGAGTCACAAAAGAGTGGCAAATGCGTGACTGATTACCCACTAATCTGCGACTCTTTATAATTCTGCTTTATGTACGAAACGTACGATTTGTGGGCCATTGTACGAGGTATATTGGGCCTTTACGCGGGAGTTTTCCCTCCAGATCCAAATTCAGTAGACAAATTAGCAACTCCATTTTGCTAGTACATAAGCGTAAAAAAATCCCCAAAGGTCATTTTCCCTAACCCTAAAAATATTTCTTCTCTCTCGCTTCTCCTGCGATCGAAACTCAGAAACTCAAATCCTTCGATTCTTCTCATTCCCTTTGATTTCTTCTCTCTCTTTCCCTTTGATTTCTTCTCTTTCAAGGAGGGAAGAAATCTTCGTACCTTTCTTCTCTTTAGAAATCCAGAAACCCTAATTTTTTGTCGATTCAATATCTTCTTCTCTTTCGAAACCCATAAACTCCCTCAGTAAACCATAGATCTTCATCTCTCCTTCGATATCCTTTAAAAAAATCAAACCCAGAAACCCTAATTTTCAATTCCAGAAACCCTAATTCCTATAACCCAGAAACCCTAATGGCGAAATCTGCATTACGAGGGAAAGACAGAGGAGGAGGCGGTTCTAATTGAAGAGGCGGAGGTGGTGGAGTGGATCCAGCCGGTGAAAGACAAGAGGTTGTACCTTCTGCTCCTGCTCCTGGACGAGGTGGTTCAGGAAGAGGTGTCTCTGGAGGCGGCGGATCTGGAAAAGGCGGTGTCTCTAGAGGAGGCGGTTCAGGAAGAGGCGTCTCTGGATGAGGCGGTTCAGGAAAAGGCATCTCTGGAGGAGGCGACTCTGGACGCGGTGGAGGCGGTGGAAGAGGACCGGCTCCTGAGTACATCCCTCTCGGGGAACTTGCAGCCATTGCTGCAGCTAGGGCTACCAAGAATCGTGGTAAGAGTATTGCTACCACTGCTGAGCCGGTGAGGCGTCCTGTAGCCACAAAACCTAGTCTGAAGCTGGGATCTTCTTCAGCCGGTGGTGAAGACACTACTGATCATGGAGATTCACTTGTAGCTCTGCCTACTTCAAATGTTGGCTCCTCCAATTCCTCTAACCCGTCGCCTCCTTCTCATGGGACCCGGGTGTCTAACTCAAATATCACTGCGGGTCGAACCATTCCTCTGCAGTACCCGGGATCATCAAACTCCCAAGGTAGTTCAGGAAGAGGTGTTTCTCCAACCCTTAACCCGAATACGCGAGTTGTTGGTGAAGAGCTTCAGAGAGATGATGAGACCGATGATGATGATGAAGAAGAAGACAGAGATGATGAAGAAGATCTCGAAGGTGATGGAGAAGAACCTGACTTCGAAGCTGTTGCTCAGCAGCAACCACAAGGGCTAGACGACGCCCAGCTGTTGGCTAATCTGTTGGCTATTCCAGGTCGTCAAAGACTTCCCCTTCTGAGTGAAGTCCCTGCGCCAGACTCCTTATGGTAAGTTCTTCTTTCTACTACTGGTTTAGTATTGTTAGTAGAATAGTTTAGTATTGTTAGTACACTGGTTTAGTATTGTTAGTGCACTGGTTTAGTATTGTTAGTTGCTAATTATTCTTGTTAGTACACTGCTAATTAGTATTGTTTGTTCTATTTCCTTGGAAGGTTTACTCGGGACAGAGGCAAATTGACCCGTGTTATCTCAACAATCTTTAGACGCTTGTTTGATGGTCCTTTCTTCAGTTGGACAGTGACTCCAATTGAAAAACAAGAACGATACTTCAGGACTTTTGCGGTAATGCTTCTGCATCTTTTATTTTCACATTTCAGTTTTACTTTCCTTCAATTTTCAGTTACTGACCACCTATATTTGTTGTGTACAGTAAGTACTACTGGGATCCAAAAATAAATGAGCTTATTAGGGATCATTTCAATGCGATTGCAATCAATCGCATGAAAGGAATCGTCAGTCGTGCTAAGAGAAGTGGAGTGAGGCCAATATGGATAAATGATGATCTGTGGAAAGAGATGTGGCTCCACTGGGGCACTTCAGATGCTATAGAGAGGAGTACTACCGCTTCGAACTCCCGCAATTCTGACCGTAACGGCCTTGGACCACACAAGCACAGGTCTGGCCAGTCTTCTTACCTGACCATTCAACAAGACATGGTAAGTGTTAGTTTATTTTACAAAACAATATCATCCTAAACTTCTGCTAAATAACCATATAACTAACATTCCTTTTTTACTGTTGCAGGAGGATGCGCTAGGAAGACCTGTGTCTTTTGCTGAAGTCTTTAAGCAGACTCATACACTGCCCGATGGCAGTTATGTCGACCAAAAGGCTAAGCAGGTCTATGAGGATTACGACAGGACGGTCCAAGAAGTTAGAGAGCAGGCGCAAGGCGAAGGACCAGATGCTTCAGACGATTGAGAGAATTCAACGCAGCGGCAACTGACTGTTGATGACCTAAATGATATCCTCCTCAAGGTAACCTTTCGCTTCTGCTTTTAGTTCATGTTTCTTATCATTGTTGTCTTGGTTTAGTTTATGTTTCTTATAATTTAGGTCTTGTGTCTGTTAGATATTTGTTAGTAAGTTATAGACTTAGCTTTAGGTTTAGTGTACATGGTTTAGGTTTGTCAATAATGTTGGGAAGTTAGATTCTTATTCTAAATGTTTCTCTTGCAGGTTACGCACATCGATCCCAAGGGCAACCCTTATGGAATGGGTCAACTGATCCAGAAGGTTAACAGAAAGAAGAGGAAGGCCAGCGAGGCTTCAACGTCTACGCCAGCCTTTGAAGAAATGCAGGCTGAGCTCAAAGCAGCTCGACAAAAGATTACTGACTTTGAAGCGGACAATAAGCGTCGAGATGCGGAAGACAAGCGTCGTGATGAAGAGCTACTGCAGCTAAGGCAGAGTCAGTCTCACCTGTCTGAAGTCCAGAAGATGATGGAGTTCATGAAGACGGACAATCCCCGCCTCGCTGCTTACCTGAGTCAATCCTCTGTCTTGAATGGCGAATCGGCTGATAAAGCTCCTCCTGCCTCACAACCAGAAGCCAACAACAACAACACTTGATCATTTCGTTGATCAACTTGTCTCTTTTGGTTTATGAACTATCTCTTTTCAGTTGTAGGTTCTCTTTTGTTTAAACTCTTAACTTCCAGTTTCTCTTTTGTTAAAACAAACATGTTTTAAGTTTCTGTTTAAAACTTTAATTATGTTTTAATTTATTTTGCTTTCTATATTGGTTCCAAAGAAAGAACCAAATACCAATAGCTTAGTAGTCTCATATTAGTAACAAATTAGTACCAAATCAGTAACAAAAAAAGAGATCAAAAAGGGACTACAAAATATAGGAGTCGCAAATTAGTGGTTAATAAGTGACACTATTAAGACTAATTTGTGACCACCATGGCTCTAAAAAGAGTAGCAAAAGCGTCGCTATAGTGTCGCTAATTAGTGACCCCAAAATGAGTCACACAGTAGTCGCAAATTAGCGACTTTATCCGTCCGACCCAAACGAGTCACTTATTTGCGACTTAAATATTTCGACACAAAAAAGTCGCTAATTTGCGACTCATTTGCGACTCGAAAAATTAGCGACTCGACTATTGTGACTCCGTTTTCGAGTCGCTAATTAGTCGCAAATGGCTCATTAGTGATTCTTTTGTGACTCTTCCCGGAGTGACTAACGACCTGTTTTCTTGGAGTGACATGCTATGCAACTAATTAGAACCTCCAAATTATTATACACCTAATTGACCCATTTCATTTTAACAAAACTAAATAGAAGCACTGAATCAAGTGTGGCCCAAAGAGTAATTAAATTGTTTTAATGTATGTTATGTGTGTGTAGATTAAAAACCGTATATCAAATTGTTTTAATAAGGGTTGAATAACTATTTTCTATACATTTATATTAATATAGCTAATTTATCCACTTCTGTACATTTATAATATATAGGAAATATTAGTAAATAATTTTGGGTTTCTTCTTTGCTGTTGGAGTTTTATATTCATAATAATTAATCTTTTTAATAATGATATCATTGTCATAAACTCTAAGAACTTAACAAACCTACATAATTTATTAGTCAAATGTTTTCTTACAATTACTCTTTTTTAATGTTTTTCCATAAAAACTCAATAAAGCAATAAAACCAAGATAGATTTAACCAGTAGAGATTAAGATGAGTAAAACCAGATTTATAAAACCAAGATGATTAATCAATCATACGTGCAATGATTGAGACCTACGTGCTTCACATTCGTTGACTCTCCTCGTTGGCATTATTTCTCCACCTTCTCATCCGATTCCTCTACCTTGTATAACCCGAGGCATCACCTTCTCTTGCCAAACCAAACCAAAAAATCAAACATGTTTCAAGAGAAATCGAAAAATCCAAAGCTCACGCTTCTAGAGCGGCCATGGTTCATCACGGTTGCTCTAGCTGGTCTTTTAGGTGGCGCACTGCTCATCACGAGTTTCATCCGAGTTACGGACAGCGCTTTATCAATATGTTCCACGGCTAAGAACACTGCTGAGTCCATTGCCGAATATTCAGCCAATCCAATCCAACTCCAATCTATCGTCCACTATGCCACCTCACGCATCGTTCCTCAACAATCCTTCGCGGAGATCTCAATCTCTTTAGAAGTCCTCAAGGACCGTTTTCCTTGCAATTTCCTTGTCTTTGGCCTCGGCCATGACTCCCTTATGTGGGCTTCCCTCAATCCACGTGGCACCACGGTGTTCCTCGAGGAAGATCCGGAATGGATCCAGGCCGTCCTCAAGGATGCACCGTCCCTCAGGGCCCACCATGTTCAGTACCGTACCGAACTTCGTCAGGCCGACCGCCTTCTCTCGACCTACAAATCCGAACCCAAGTGTTTACCGGCCAATGCTTTCCCTATCCGCTACAACGAAATGTGTCCATTGGCGTTGACTTCACTTCCTGATGAGTTCTATGATACCGAGTGGGATCTGATCATGGTGGACGCACCAAAGGGGTACTTCCCGACCGCTCCTGGAAGGATGGCTGCGATATTCTCCGCAGCCGTCATGGCACGTAACCGGAAGAGTTTAGGCACGACGCACGTTTTCCTTCATGACGTTGACCGTAAAGTGGAGAAGGCTTACGCCAACGAGTTCCTATGTGAGAAGTACAAGGTCAAATCCGCAGGTAGGCTCTGGCACTTCGAGATCCCCAACGCCGCTAACATGAGCGACCAACCAGGGGACCGGTTTTGCTAAAAATGCGCCGTTATTCGTTCGTCGTTACTTCTTTTAATTTAACCACCGCATAGTTCATTTCTGAATTTAAACTCGTTTTTAAATATAATCATCCAGAGGCTTCTCATTAAAATAAATCATGTATTCTATCGTTATTTTACTCTTTTCCATATGATTTTATGAGGCCTAGTGTGACAGTGTCTATGTTTGAATATTCAAAACATAGAAGTAATACCAATAATGATTATGCATTTGTGGTAGATATTTTGGACATCGGCATAATTTTTTTTTTATTTGCATTTTTTCTCGATATGGTAGTAAAAATAATATAGATTTTGGTAACTAATTTTGGAATCTGATCAAAATATTACAAATTATAAGACTGTAAATATATGCATTTTAAGACAATATTATTTTCCCAGTTTTTGACTCCAAAATAAAGTCAAGTGTCTCTCCAACCCATTAATTCATTTTTCACTTCAAAAATCTCTTTAAATTATATTTTACAGAAACTTTACTAAAATTAATTGACTTTTCCCTACTTCTTTTATTTTTAACGAAACTTCTATAAATTTACGATATTTTTAAATTAAACATTTATTATATCAACAAATTACTACATTACATCATATAAAAAAATAACTAAACATATTAAGAGTAATCATTTAAACGACCCACACTTAATCTAGCAAAAGTATACTCGTCCTAAACTAAATCGAACATAATTTCTATTCGTAAAATATGTGTCTTCATCATCAAACCAGACGGGATTAATTAAACCAAAACTAAGTCAAAACCTATATATATATATATATATATTATTTTTATTGTCGTCGTTGTCAAACCTAACGATATCAAACAAAAGAAGTATAATTAAGAATCAATTAGCTACATATACAAGAATGAGTAGAAAATTGGCAATATATACATGATGTGACATACTGCATAATTTACTGTGTGTGTCATTGTGTAATATTACACTTCACCCCTCCTCCTCATTTGTGAGATATTTTGCCTATTACATTCTCTTTCTTCTTCTATCGCAATTGTTTTTTCTCTTTCTTCCCAAATGTTATTAAACCAAGACATTTTACCAGTTTCACAATATAAAAATATTAAAAACACATTCTCTCTTCTTTTTATTCAACTTTATACCTTCTTTTTTATTTTTTTACTCAACTTTATACTTTCTCTTTCATCTTTTACTTAACTTTTATTAATTTTATATTTAAACACACCTCAATTATTTCTCTTTTATGTCTTCCCCAAGATACAATCTCTCCAACTAAACCCACTATCTTCTCTCTTTACTCAACTTTTATTAATTTTATATTTCAATACACCACATTATTTCAACAAAAAACATTCTACTTCTTACTTTTACTCAAATTTTAATAATTTTATATTATGAGACACACACATATTGTCTCCAATGTACATGCTTTTAGGGTGAATTTGCTGTATATACAATATGAGATTAATAATAAAAAATATAAACTTGAAGTTCGGTAATTAAAATTAAGTGTATAACATAATTGTCTTTGCTTCTGACGAGAATACCCTTTTCACAAGCAAAAGCTAAATATTTTTTATTATGTAATGTGAGAATACGTGGCAAATGAGAGAAAAAAGAGTAATTTTTTTTTCATATTTAATTGTTTTCTTTTATTTGTTAATAAAATATTACTTTACCCTTTTATTTTCCTTTGTAAAGTATCTTTTTTCGAAAAATGATTTATAGATTAAAATCTATTTATAAAAATGTAGTTTTTATATTGCATTCAACATAATTTAAAATTTTTAAAATGGATATGAATTTTATAAAATAGTAAATAGTGTTTGTGTACCTAAAATAGATAAATGCGATAGTATAGAACAAAATAAAATAGTATAGAACGCAACGTTTTTAACATAGTGTAAATAGTCGTAGTGGTGATGGTGATGGCGTTATGGTGGTGGTAGTGGTGGTTATGGTGATGGTGTGGTGGTGGTGATGGTAGTGATAGTGGTGGTTGTGGTATTGATGTGAATGTATGGTGGTTGCGGCGGTGGTCACGATAGTGGTGGTGGTAGCGAGTGTTGCAGTGACTATGGCGGTGGTGGGTGGTAGTGGCGGTAAAAATGGTGATAATGGTGGTGGTTGTAGTAATTGTGATGCATGATATTCCCTCACGGTGAGGAAGAAAAAGAAAGAGAAAGAGATGAAGAAGAAAACATGAGGTAAGGTTATTTTTGTCATTACTTTACATCTATTCTTCATATTTTTTAATTGGTTAGTTTGTCTAATATAGTTTTTTTCTTGTATATACATGTCAATTTCTCATGTTATTATCTCCTTTTTTTTTCTTTCTTTCATCATCATCAAAGAACATCACATGATTCTACCAAAATCAGAGATAGATGTTCAAAAGTTATTCCGATCAACGTGGTTGCTTTCGATTAAAGTAATAAAAACAGTTCATGAAATCATCGACTTCAGTCAAGGTTAAATCCAACTCGGTGAGTCGACTCGAGTCGTGGAAGAAGATATTTGTCCACGTTTATGACACAATTCTTTTTGAGAAATGTGGATGGCTAAATAAACAATGTCGGAAAATTGGAATCACTAATAAACTGTTTTCTTGTAGTGGAATGTGATGGAGACGCTAGAACACATCATTAGCTCTAAAGGAAAAAAAAACTAAAAGAAAATGAATATAAATTAATCAGTTTTTTTCTTGCCATGTATTACCGAGATAATTGCAGATAAAGTGCCTCTTATTTTCTTGGGTGCAATTTCTACAATGTGGACACGTACATGTAGATTGAGACTAATTTTGGAGCTAATATGTAACGCCCCGACCGCCCTTCCCATGGGCCCCCGTCCACTCACATGGTCGTGGGTCCACCATGTCCGATTGTCGGTGCGTTAGTACGGAGGCTCTAAAGTTATGTTTAGTGACCCAACAAATCACCACGCGATATTTCCTCGTGTTTTAACCTCACTCACACGATACTGGAAATGACTTTCCAGTAGGTCACTCATCCTGAAACTACTCCAGCTCAAGCACGCTTAACTCTGGAGTTCTCTCACGGTCTGCAACCGAAAAGATAAGTGCACTTTGGTGATATAGGTAGTCAAATCAAACTTTTAAGCCTCTCCGCATATACCATATATGCTCTGAAATCGGGGTGTCACAATCACCCCCAGTAACATATCGCAATGTCCTCGTTGCGCATACCAAGATCGTCACTCCGACAATATAACTCTTCATAGATGTCAGGATTCGCTCTGATACCATTTGTAACGCCCCGACCGCCCTTCCCATGGGCCCCCGTCCACTCACATGGTCGTGGGCCCACCATGTCCAACGGTCGGTGCGTTAGTCCGGGAGGCTCTAAAGTTATGTTTACTTACCCAGCAAAGTTCTCGTGTTTTGACCTCACTCACACGATATTGGAAATGACTTCCGAGTAGGTCACCCATCTTGAAACTATTCCAGCTCAAGCACGCTTAACTCTGGAGTTCTCCCAAGACCTGCAACCGAAAAGATAAGTGCACTTTGGTGATATAGATAGCCAAATCAAACTTTTAAGCCTCCCCGCATATACCGCATATACCATATATGCCCTGAAACCGGGGTGTTACATAATAAACCTAATTATTTCAGTCAAGCCATTAAATTACGGACCACGTAAGAAGCTACACCAGTTGCAACTCCGAGTAAAAGTCTTTCGATATCAAGGGATCAAGGGCCTGATTGGAAATGATTGTGGATGTGGGCTGTGACTTTGGAATTTTAGCTGCAGAGAAAATGGTTGTAAAAATTGTGGCTGTCACTTTTAAATATTAATAAAGTCTGATTGGAAATACAAACTGTAGAAGTTGTTGCCGTTACTTTAAATATTATAATTTGATATTAAAATGTAAATTTTGACAAATTTGTATTCAATAATGTAATGACATATATACGAAACTTGAACAAATGATTATTTTGTAGTTGAGATTAATTTATTACAAATTTAAATTAAAAATATATATATAATCTAAAAAAATAATTGAAAAAAAACGGATAAATAAATGGGTTAATTAGCAAACTAGCCAAATTTGAATTATTAATTAACAAACTAACCATGTAATAAATAAAATGTAGTAAATAATCATTGGAGATTGCAAAATGACAAAATTACCCACATTAGAAAGTTTATTCTATGTAAATCATTTGGGGAAATTCAAAAAACAAAAGTTTATTTCATATAACTAAATGTGAAATTCAAATTATTGTATTGCAAACTTAAGCATTAAACTCTAGTCCAAAAAATTAAACATTAAATTTTATAAAAAAATTTAAAATTCAAAAATATTTTTTAATGTTAGAAGAGTTAGCACATTCTATACTATAATGAAAATAACATAGTATAGATTCTATCCAATCAAAAAAGACATTTTTGTCCATATATATATTTATACACTATGAATAGTATTTTTGGCTAGATAATTAATTATAAATTTTTTGTTGGCTAATTTTGCTAATTTCCCTAAATAAATTTAATACATAAATGAAATCCTTGTATGTTTATTATTTAATGCGTAGGTTTATTATTTTACAAAATAGTAACAAAAAAAATTTGGGAGAAGTAATTGACATAATAAACAAAAAACTGATTAATTTATTAATTATTTGACATATCAACAAAATGGATTTTAAGAAAGAGAAAAAAGTTGAATGATTAAGTAACTAAAGTTTCGTTTTCATAAATTATAAATAAATTCATTTGTGAAGTTTAATCATCTTTGGGGAAAAAAAGAAGAATAATAAATAAAATCTAAAATTATAAATAAGAGGAGAGAAACATTAAAATGATAAAAGTCTCGCAAGATGACTTTAAAAAAAATTGGAAATTAAAGGAGAAACAAAAAAAAACTTTAAGGATTTTAAAATAGGATACAACCCTAAAAGCATGATTGGGGGAAAATAAATTGTTAGGACTGTTAAACATGTTAAAGTTCCCACAGTCCAAAAGCCAATTAGCCCCCAAGTCGCCTAATAATAAAAGGGAGAATTGCCAAAATGTGTCACATTGATTTGCACAATGTCCCATTAGGAATTTCTCATTTTTGGTCAATTTTTTTCCAAAAATGCCTTTCTCTTTAAAATTTTTTTAAAATATAAGGTTTTTAAATCTGAAAATTATAATCATGTTGTGCATATTACATTATATTAAAACTTTCATTTTTTGAAGTTGAAAATGATTCTAGTATTGCATTCTACAGCTGATTTTTGCAGTAGAATTTAGATTCTACGTATATCACATAAGTCTACCAAGAGTAGAAACAAGTTTCTAATTATTTTTAACATTCTGCAATCGTCAAGACACATTCTTCCACCACTTAGTTTCATTCTACCGACCGCATATAGTACTTTCAGCACCATGATTCTACTAATTCAGAACCATATGCTAAATAGTAGAATGTACTTTCTACTAAATTAATAACCATGTCCTTAAATGTAGGAGTGAATATTTTCTTTCCTAAAATAAAAATTTGTAAATATATAAAAAAATTGAAAATATTACGTTTTAAATTTGTAAATATATAAAAAAAAAATTGGAAATTATAAAAATTATAAGATTATGTTTTCCGAATTAATTTTTTTACTATTTTAAAATCCTAAAATTACAATTTCCAAAAAAATGTCCCTGTGTACATTCGAACTCATGACCCCGAGGAAAACCATATGAAGCGTAACCAGTACAGCTAAAGAAAGTTTATTATTCATTCTCTTATACTTATTTTAAAATAAACCAATAATGCTCGTTTAAATAATTTGGAAAAAAATTGTCCCCGGAACACTCGAACTCGTGACCGGCGGTTAGAACCATACGAAGCGTATCCCGTAGAGTTGAAGAGAATTTATTGTTCAATATCATAACATAAACATAAAATACTTTATTGAACATGAAATATTTGTGAAAGAAGTTGCATATATATATTCCACAAATCTAAGAGTAAATATGTTAGTTACCTTAAATGATTATTTTTGAAAAATCTTATATGGAAAACCGTAAATATATTATGTTGAGATTTTATGGATTAATGATTTTATTCATTTTCAGATTTTCTGAATTAATGAATTTTTTCATTTTCCTATTTTGAATTTTAAACTAATATATGTAATTAAAAGTTATAAAATTAAGGACAAAATTGGAATTTGGAATTACATAGTCCTAATGAGACATTTCTAAAGTGAGAAAATCCTACTGGGACATTGTGCAAATCAATTTGTCTTATTTTAGCAGATTTCTCATAGTAAAATTATAAACACCATTTATTACAAAAAAGCAAACAATCTATTAACTAATGTTGGAGCTGGATTTAGCACATAAATCCGTCCCATAAAAGCCTTGCCCAATTCTATTAAAATAAGACATATTTTTGGGTCTTCGGCTCAACTTTGGCTATAACCCACAAAAGTCCAAGAAAAATAAAGTATGAGCTAAACACGCAAGCTTATATTCATCTTCGTCAACTAAAATAGGAGTTGAATGCTTCAACTTAGTTCAACTCACCAAGCTGAAAGTGGAGTTGAACGAACCAATCTTGTCAGCTAAACAAAGAGTTGAAAAAGTCAGCTCCGCCAGCTAATTCGGGGCTGACTAAGTCAGCTCCACTAGTTAAATGTGGGACTGACTAAGTCAGCGTTGCAAAGAACAAGTCAAAGCTTATCCATAACAAATCAGAGTGGTTTGTTAGCTCCTAGATTTAGGGAACCGTTTCCTAGATTTGAGGAACCGTGCAACCACTCTGGGATGAGCCTATGTATACGAGGGATAATCCAAAAGTGAGGGGGTTCCTCTTTTCACCACTTTCAGCTAGGAAAACACCATAAACACCAAACATGAACTACGTAATGACTTGATCCCTTAACCGGGTACGTAGGCAGCTCATCTCGAGCCCAGCCACTTCTCCATCAAGAACTCTTTTCGTATAATTGATTTTTGTCAAATATAAATCTAGCTTTGTTATTACTATCTTGATATGATCGAATTTATGGACATTTCTTAGGACCAAAGTTTCAACCCCGAATTCACATATAAATTCATGATGTGGAATTCAGCTTCCACAACTAGATAAGAATAAAAGTAACAATCAATCTACTTGTTCTATGTGACTTTCTGGGAAGTAATAATTAGGCCACCACTCCCGAGGCCCGAGTTCGAAATTCAGTGTACCTCTCAAGATCTTTCTTTTTTCAGTTCAAAACAAAAAAAAAATGCTTTAAGCTCATTATGACGAAGAAAAGTAATTAAGTATTGTTTCAATAGATTATGGGCCTATCGTTTGGTTAAATCATTTGGATTAGAAATTGGGCTATTAACTTTCCATCTCCAAGTATCTACACGTTCGTGGATGCTATTAGTTATATTCGTCGATATTTAGAATGCTTCTTGTAGTGAAAAATAGGCATCTTTTGATTCAAGATTTCTATTGCAACTTGGACTTATGAAACTGCTCGAAAACTTGTGACGGTTTACGTTCATATAAGCTTGGATTGAGCTTGATGCCGTTCATGCGCGTCACACAATCGCTTTGGTGATCGTTCTGCTCCTTCTTCTTTTTTGCTAAAAATCGTAATGCTCCTAGACAAATCTGTTTTCAAAGATACGTTTTTTTTTTTGGCATACCATATTGTGTAGGAAATCCAAGGAATAGGGAACCATTGCATACCCCTAGAGGAAGGAGGCAAGTCTTCATTTTCCCCATTTTAAGTCCGCTTTTGAAATCAGGGACAAGCCGGAGATCCAAAGACGTACAAAATGGTGCTATTGCCCAAACTTTGTTAGCATCCGGTCAGTGGATAAGTAGATGGGCCGTTGTCTCAGTGTGCACAATCGATGACTGAAAATGCTATAAACATGTAATCAAGACGAATTTACGTATGAAAAGTAAAAACCATCTAATACCCATGTAAAAACAATTACAAAACGTGTCGATAACATCTCATAAACCATCTTCCTAAAAGCAATTAAAAATAGGGCGGTTGCATGAGACATGGACGTAAAATACAATAATTTAGACAATTTCAAATATAATAAGAAAGACGTAGATAGGTGTCCGGGATGAATTCGACAAAAGCAATCAAATATCTTCTTATCTTATTATATAAAAGTGGATGCGCAAAATTGTAACTCAGGAAATCGCGACACGTGTCTAATACCGTTGATGACACGTGTGATTATACTAATATATAAAATTCATTTTGATTTAGATAATATTATCTTTTTATCTAAAAGTTGCAACTTAACTTTTAAAAGATAAAATATACTTAAAAATGGAAAACTAACAAAATAATTAAAAAAATGTAAATTCTAATAGTCCAAAACTTATTATAACAAAGAGGAAAATTTTGAATAGTCTAAAGTTATTAGGGAGAAAGCAAATTTTAAAAAGTCCAAACACGTAGGAAAAAATGTAACTTATAAGATTGTGGTATGTCTAATATTGATCGGATTATGACATATGTTAAAGTTTGAATTTAATTAAGAAAAAAGTATAATTAAAAATGGAAAATTAACAACATAATTATCAAGTGACTAACCAAATAATAAAAAAGAATTTTCATGATATGCCACTCTTGGCATGTCACTTTACAGTTATGTCATCGTATGAAAAATCTTTGCAAGAATGTCATCTTTTTTTAACTTAACTTTTATATTTTTTGGGTTTGGATTAACTATTTTATATTTAGGGTAGAGTTTAGGGTTTGGGTTTGAGAAAGAAAAAAATTTAATGATTTTGTTTTTATAAAAGGTGGTATGTTTGCGATAAATTTTTAAGGGTGGCATATTTGAAAAAAATATTTTCAAAGGTGGCATGTTTGTAATTCCCCCACAATAAAAAGAGAATCATTTCTAATATTCAAACTAATAAGGGGAAAAAAATTAATAGTCCAAACGAAAAACTAAAAAAACAAATTTAGAAAATAGAGAAAATATAAACCGTAAAAAAGTAGAGAGAATATAAATACCAATTAAGAAAAAGGAAAAAATGATATAATATACATAATAATATATAATTTGAATAGAGATATGGTTTGAATTCCTCTTATATTTGATCCACATGATATCATTTAGGACATGATAATCAATATATAAATTTTGTTATTAATATTTAACAGCCGTGTTTAAATAGTATTTCAAATTATTATGATAATTCGGTGGATTAGTAATGAAAACTTAAACATATTTATTAATAATTTTTAGTGTACTTACCTGCTTATTAACGCGGCTTTCATCTAGTATATATAATATAAAAGAACAATGAACCGGGACTTAATATTTCAAATGTTAGGTTGCGTATATGTGTATAAATTGGCAGTTTATGTCTTTATCACCAAGAGTTAAAAAAGAACTATTGACTAAAGATGAATAGGCTTCAATCATAACCAACCTTTTCTTGTTGGAATTATACCTTAGATATTATCGAAATAATATCTATATTCTCACACATCACACTTTTGTAACGATATATATATTATCTTGGAATGGAGGTAGACACTAAAAATTGTTACCGTTTTGGGTTTTTCATTGTTAAATTGAACTATGTATATCTAAGATATATATTAATGTGATGTTAACTTGTCACAATTCCATGATCTTTTTCTTTTTAAATTCCATGATCTTTTTTTAAAAAAGAACAACTGCAAATCGAAGTTTTCTTGCATATATGCAAGAGTAAATTTTGACTTATATATTAGTAACTGGTCATATTTAACATGTACACTTTTTATTGCATTCGTTATTAAAAACTAAAATTAAATCATTTAAAATCCAAAGTTTTCCCAAATTAAGGTATATTGGTCGTTTATTTACAAAAACAGAGGATAAAAAAATCATGAATAATTTTTATTTTTAGTTTAATATGATGGAATTTCATGTTTTCGAGAAATATCATATTGTTTTGTCAAATAAAAAAGTTCATATGATATTACACTATTTATTTATAACATTCACGAAAAAACACATAGCTTTAACAGTTTCATACTACTTATTTTTGTCAGTTTGGCTTCCCATATGGGTTATCTAGCCCCAAAAAAACAACAACATAAGTATTGTAAATCGAGAAAAAAATTAATTAGTATATTAAGGTTTAAATTTAATAAAGAAGATGAAAATGCATGCAACTGATTAGCGACTACTCCGCATGCCATTTATGTTGTACACAAAAAGACAAATTTAATACACAAATAGTCTTTATAAAAAAAACAAAACACAAATGGTTAGTAGAAAATGAAATCACCAGTCTTGTAATAAGCGTTCGATCATCTGGATCGAAATTAGATACCGACCACTAATTTTATTTGTTTTTGTCAAAAGTTGAGCTATTAAAATTTGAACCAAAATTGGATTACTTTAATGAAATTTAGGGCAAGAATGTCTTGTAGAACTAACTGTTCTACCGCCTCTCGCTTTCAAATTCAAATCATAAGGCCAAAGTTTAAAAGGCGGCGGCTGCATATGTCATTAGCTCTAAATGTGATTGCAAGTGGATAACATATTCTATTTCGAGTCAACCAAAAATAAGATAAGTGAGTAGATTAGAGTTAGATGAAAGGGCACTCTCAAACTATACCCACACAATTTGTCTACCTTTCAGTCCCATCTCAACTTGGTTAATGCCCTCTCAATCCATGCATGGTAAACTGAATAACTAATTACTTTTTGCAAAATCCAAAATTTATATACCGCAAGATAATCTTCATACCCTTGGTAGTCTTTTTAACGGAGTAAAATCATTGTAAGCGAATTCCCCTTGACATTAATGTTATCCATTATAGCAAATAACAAACCAAAATAGCTAGATCGATAGAAAAATACGGAATCACAAAAAAACAAGAGAAAACAAATTGAGCCACAAACACCCAAAAAAAGTAGATGAATATCATTTTTGCATAAAATTGGTAGCAATATAGTAGATAAACGCGATCAAATCCATCATTAATAACCGTCACAATACCAAAAATAAAGAGAGAACATACCTATCCAAGCTCTTTTTTACAATAATTTTACCCTCTGAAAGACTGCTTCCATGGCTTGTATTTGTGCTCTCTTATGAACAGTGGCAAAGCCACATTGAACACAAGAGGGGCACATGCCCCGGATGATTTTTGTAAATGCCATATAATTCCTATTGAATTTTACTAATGCCCCCTTTGTTTTTTATTTTTCTACCCTTTAAACTTTGAAATTTTTGAGTAATGCCCTTATAAAAATAATCTCTACATTCGCCCTGCTTATGAACTCAATTGCTTTATAAATCTACTAGTCATGCATAAAGTTTTTATTTTCTTACTATTTTTCCAATGCTAAATTTATATGAATCAAGTCATAGGAAACTCCAATCACGGGATATTAATTTTGCAAATTTGTTGCTATCTCTTTCTAACGGTTCTATATCGTGATCTTTACGCGTTTTGGGAGAGAATCGTCATCTACTAAATAGCTAAGCACGCACAAACCATTTAGAATGATTGCTACGCCGGTGTGGTATCTTTTGATGAGGACATTCGAAAGTTTAAGTTAGATATGTGGTGTCTTATGGAGCAACGTAATAGTTGAAATATATTATAACTGAATCTAGTTAGATATCTTTAATGAACTTACAGAGATTAATGATCTTTACTATTTGACATTTAAGAGATTTATAGAGTTTTTTCTACATGGTTGTTTTCAATCTGTTGGGGATCCTGATCGAATGCCCCAGTTGCAGATATATAGTGGTCATCTATGACAGAGTTCACAGTATAAAACTAGGTGTGTGTCTCTCAAGTCTGATAAGTAAAGGATAAAATGTTTTTTTGTACTGCTTTGATTGCGTTTACATGTTTTTAATCTTTTCACGAGTTTTTTGTCTTAAAAAAGAGCATTCTATTAGGATACGAGTACAACATGATATAAACATAACAACATTACGATCTAACAGATACAAATAGTCTACGGATGATGAAAAAGATACCAAAAGATATATCGCAGAAAATTTGCCGAGATTTGAACAGATTTCTCAAGAAGATAGCGGGAAGACAAAACTCGAAACTAAGATCGACGGCGAAAAGAAATTAGCAGAACGACCTAAACACTATCACCCATCACGGCAACCTATTTGCCAGTAATCACCGTGATTTTTTTTTTATTGTGTTAAACTGTTTTTACATAAAAGAAAATTAGATGGAATCATGCAGAACACCTATCACTAAAAGAATTTGTTTACAGTATATTATACATATATCACGAATAGAATCGCGGGTTTATCAAACAAATATGTCACTGAAATAGTTAGGTTTAGAGAAACTAGTCACCTTAATCATTATTATAACTAATTAAATTATCCAGGCAGACTTAAACAAACTATATTTTATGGATATTTAAAAGAAAAGAAAAAACAAAAAAATGCGAAGGCTCTCTGCATGCCTAGTTTAGTTTTCAGCTGACCTTACAAAGGAATGATTAATAAATTTGTCGTAGGTTCATATGACGCTAATGTATATATGTATAAGAATACTTTTTAAGTGGTTGATGAGTTTAGGTTAAAAAGAAATAATATATTTATAACGGCAGCAAGCGAGGATGGTCTGTGCCAAAATCAAATTTAGTAGAGATATCAATTATATTTTGTTTGGTATTACTTTTAGTAAGTGAGTACAATTTGGCGGAGTGTGCATAGAAGCTACTTACCATCTAGAACATGTTACATCAGCTGGAAGGTTCAATGCTTTCTAAGGTAAAAAAGCGGTTCATAGTCTGCAAAAAACAAAACAATAACTTAAATTAGGTGTAAAAAAGTATTGAATTTACCAGATGATTTCGTATGCGTTTAAGTTCAAAAATTTACGGAATATTTATTAAACTTTAGAGTGAATATGTTTTAAATAATTTCGTAAATATGATAGAAATTAGCAGACCAACATCCATGATAAATATTCCAAACGAATTGGCATGGAATAGTATATGAAGTAGTGTAACAATGGATTTTTAACTACCCAAAACAATTTATGGATATTTTCTTACCTTTTTTTTTTTTTTTCCACGAAGCACACTTTTTTATTAGTTAAACAAATACAGTATTTGTATCCTCAAACCAATAGGGAACAAAAGTGCTATAAACGAGAAAATCATATTTCGCGTGCGTGCATTCCTTGCTAACAAATCTGCTCTCGTATTATTCTCCCGTTGCCGGTAGATGAGATCGAATTCGGGGAAAGACTCCAAATCTGCTCTCGTATTATTCTCCCGTTGCCGGTAGATGAGATCGAATTCGGGGAAAGACTCCCGAAGGATTGCCAAGTCACGGAACTCTGGTTCAAAACCGATCCACTCATGTGGCGCATCCATCATCTTCACTAGATCCCTTGAGTCTGTGATGAAGGTTGAGCAAAACCATTGTTTTTGTAGTAAAGACTGCATAGCCCACAACAGACTATGTAATTCTGAATGGAAAGGGGAGAGGCTCTGATGACTTCCTTGTAGTCCCACCAAATCTGTCGTCTCATCTTGTAGCTGTAAAACCCAGCCTATACCGCTTGTATTGTCCTCTTTCTTCCATGATCCATCGACGAAGCATGTGAAGGGGGCTAAAGATATAACAGTTGTGGCAGGGCCTGCAAAGGTAACCTTTGTTCCGAGTTGTTTGCCTCCGTCCATTCTCTTGTTTCCTTGGTTGTCACCGCTAGTGTTTATGTGGCTTCGCGATTCACCGCATTAAAAATATTATCATTTTGCGCTTTCCATATATACCATATTATCCACGAAAACGCCTTAGAGACCATGTGTGTGTCTCTAGATCGAGGCATCCTCCAGAAGAGAAAGTCTAAGTTTGATCTAAGATTTTCCGACGGAAAGGAAAGATCGTCCGTCGGGATGCCAGTTAGGGACCAAATTTCCTTGGCTGCAAGATACGTAAAAATCGCATGGTTAATAGTCTCTTCTGGGTCAGTACACCTAGGGCAGGTCACCGATTTCCGGATGTGACGAAACTTGAGTCTCTCATTTACCGACACCGCACCTGCTAGACATTGCCAGATAAAATGACGTAATTTATTTGGCGCAGGTAATTTCCATACATGGGCATTGAGCGGGTTACCAGACGGTAGTTGGAGCGAAAACTGAGTTTCCGCATCCTTATGAATCCTGGATATTTTCTTACCATTACCTTCTCAAAGCTTTTAATACTACATAGTTAGCATCATCATATATATATATGGTTTTTAAAAAAAAAAATATATATATATATATATATATATATATATATATATATATATATGGTTTGATCATATATAGTTAAGTTCGAATGAATTTGTGTAGTTTTTTTTTAAAAATGGGAAATTTAGGGGTTGACTTAGAAGGAGGTTAAGTTTATTCACTTATCATGCACGTAAAGGTTGTCCAAGAAGTAGGAGGCATTAAGCAATGTTTTAAGAGTCTTCTATGGAGCTTTGGTTTTATGATCACGTTCTTGTTAAAACCCTAATCTTAACTTTACATAATGCCGTTGACGTACGTCTTCAATTTCTCAGCCTCTAGTCGATCATGTGGCCATGCCTATCTTTCCATTTCAAAATTTTCTTTTCATTTTTTATTTTCTTTATACCTCTAACTTTTAGGACCAATCATGTAGTGACTTAATAATAGTAGAAAAGCTAGAGGTCCATTTGTTTCCTTTGAATTTAATTTTCATTTAATATGTTTTCACTTTGGTTTGCTAGTCGAAAATAATATCATGTGTTACATCCATTAGCAAAATTAATATCTTGTTTTACATCCATTAGCATATTCAATTAGTGGACTATCAACAACTTACCGTAAATTAGTCGTCTCTCGTGTTACCGACGTTGTCGATAGTCCACTAATTGAATATGCTAATGAATGTAAAACAAGATATTTATTTTGCTAATGGATGTAACACATGATATTATTTTCGACTAGCGAAACAAAAGTGAAAACATATTAGATGAAAATTAAATTCAAAGCAAACTAATGGACCTCTAGCATTTCTACTGTTAAGTCACTACATGATCGGTCCTAAAAATTAGAGGTATAAAGAAAATTAAAAATGAAAATAAAATTTTATTTTCTTTCTATATTTGAAATGGACCAAATTTAATTTTCACTTGACAACACTAAGCTTGATTACATATAGTTAACTTTTGCTTTGCTTTACAATTTTGAACACGGAAAAGAATACCAATTGTGGATCACATTTGTTAGTTGAGCTTAGATTTTTATAGTAATTACTTTCCCTTCGCTTGTTCTTTTCATATGTAAAGCTCAAATAAATATTTTTCTTTTAAAAATGATGGGGATAATTTGTACCAATTAAATCAAAACCTGTATAATTCTCTTTCATCTTTTAACCTCGTCTACTCACAGAACCAATTCAATTTCGGGTTTGTTGAACTGAAAGGGTTATAATTTATAAATATCTCAACCACACACAAAAAGTCTGTAAATAAATGCACAAATTTGACTTTGACCAAAGAAGACTCTGTACACTTGTACAACAAAAAGAGAAAAGAAACAGTATTAGCAAGTAGCCAAATTATTTGAAGTCGGATTCAAAGAATTCTTTACAAAAGTAAAAAAGTAATACATATTTGAGTAAATAGAAAAATATATTAAAGAAGTAGAGTAAAGGGAAATGATGAATAGAGAATGTTAAGATGGCTTAAATGTTACTCAAACATAAAATGAAGGCAGCACAGCACGCCTTCTCACTTCACCTGTCTCACATTTTGTACCGCTCTCCTCTCTTTTTTCTGTTTTCAGATATATCAATGGGACCAATAACTTTATAATTCAAATTTTAATAACTTAATAATCCGTTGTTGATAGCAGCCTAATATACAGCTGGGTTTTCTATTTTATCGTCATTATTGTTTATATTAATGTTTTGCACCTTAATCATTGGAAAACATTTATTTGGTATATAAATTATTAGTAAGATGGCCACAACGTTAAGTTAAGTATTTAGTTTCCTTCCTCTTAATCCCATTTATTATTATGGTTCGTTACGCTAAATTTTCACAAATCCCCACTTTTTGGGTCAAATCCTATATTTCATTGAGGGTGGACTTGAATTCTCCATTTCTACGTTATGCCACGAATTGTGCATACGTGTTTTTGCTTTTAGTAATCTATAATTCTTTGAAGAATTACCCATAAAAAAATTAATTTTATTTATCATTTAAAATATATATGAAAGACTTTTTCTCAAGTTATTGTCTGGAAAATATGTAAACGAAAAGAGGCAAGGAGGACATCTACATCAATTATTTACGTGGTGCATGTGCATGTTAAGTGAAGTATATATGATGCTCTGTACTTTTCTTTTCTTTTTTTGGCTTTTATAATCATTAAGTTTCGGAAATCATTTGAATTCAAAACCAATATTTGATAACATATGTAGTCAACAAACGTTAGTGTACTATTTAGGATTCGAATTCAGTTTGGTACCATTGTAACAGCACTTATCTAACCGTTTTAAAACTGCTCTTAACTTGATGCATAGTGCTGTTTTATAATTTGTATTATTTCTTATCAAATATATAAATCAGCCAAACCTTGCATTTTGGTAAATTCAAGAATCACGCTTCCGATATTCCTTCTGCGCAAAGATATTTCACATTTACGTAATCAGTATATACCCGAATAGTAATATTAAAATATGCTTATGCATAGGGCTGAGACGGATCCGGATATCCAGGGTTTTTAGGATATCCGGATCCGGATCCGCCAGATCCGTCATTTAACTATCCGGATCCGGATCCGAGAACTCCGGATATCCGGGTTCCGGATATCCGCGAGAAAAACAGGATATCCGCGGATATCCGGATCCGATCCGGCTTATAGACTTAAAATTTTAAAATCTAGAATTTCATATTTTTAACAACAAAATATGACACAAAATAACATCTAAACTGTTTAATACATCGCCCACCTAACAAAAGATTGATCAAGTAGCAAAAGATTAAGTCATGCTTAATACATCATGTAGCATACTACAACAAAAGATTAATCAAGTAGAGCAATCTTCAAGTTCTTGTATCATTCGTCCTAAAAAAACCTTCATTCGTAACCTGAAATATAAGTTTTATATCAAATGGATATAAAGAAAATACAAGAAACAAGTACAAAATAATAAATTGTCAAATTCTTTAACAAGTCCTAACAACATGCACTTACTAACAATGAAAGAGAAACTTTTGTTAAGTCATAAGACGAGATTTACTAATTCTCTATCACTGAAAATCTAAAAACCATATATAAGCCATAACTCTCATATCCAGAAACTTTTTCCAACCTATGAATCTTAAATGAAAATGATTACCTGATCATATGGAACTGAATTTCACATCAATTCAAGTCTGATCCTAGTTGAACCTGAAAAGCCTCTATAGCATATAATAATCATTAGTACTTACACGATTTACATCATAAAGTATAAGATATAAAACATAACATGAATACCTTCTTCGATATTCTCAAGCTCAGCAACCAATTCTTCTGCATTTAAATCTTCACCATCATCACGATACCAATCTTGAGTGCAAATAAGAGCTTCAACAGTTTTTGGTGTCAAAGAACTGCGGAAGCGATCTAATACTCGACCGCCTGCACTAAATGCAGATTCTGATGAAACAGTTGACACAGGTATAGCGAGCAAATCTCTTGCCATCAGTGATAAAACCTTATATTTAGAACCTGTCAACTTCCACCAAAGTAATATGTTAAATCTTGGACTCTTTCTGTTCTCCCGAATATCATCCATGTAAGACTGTAGCTCTGATTTCCCATCATCAGCCTCTTCACTTTCCTCAGCTTCATCAAACATTGCATCCATCAACGAATGTCCCTTCTCTTTTTCCTTAGAACCTGACCTTGAATTTCCTTTCTTTTGGGGAGATTTCAATGAATCTTGCGACTCTAGCTCTGCTTTATAATATTCATATAATCGGCTTATAGTTTTTGTGATCTTCTCAATCAGACAACTAGCCTCAGGTTTAGGGTAAGTTCCTTCAATCATCCACTTTACCCATCTCATTTTGTATCGAGGATCAAGGACAGCAGCAACATAGATCATCATATTTGTATTCTCAAAGTTTCCCCAATACTTATAAAACTTGAGTTTCATTTTATCAGCCATAGCTCTCTTGTGTCCATCCTCCATCATGGACATCTTCACGATCATCCAACCCACTCCGAATATCTCTTTCATATATGTATTCCCAGTCACATATTTAGACCCAGAAATATTCTTAGTAGCATCATAAAAATGCTGCAAGATAGGGGATAATCCACTAGCATAAGCCCAATCATCATCACTTGGTGTAGCTCCACAAATTTTGATAATTTCTGAGACATACTTATCATCTTCTAGCTCAAGCATATCAAATCCTTTCTTTAGTCCCACAGCAGATTGTAACATCAAAAAGGTTGAATTCCATCTTGTTTCCACATCTAAGCAAATACCAGCTTTACTTTCAACTTTTTGAAGCTCTAAACACTCTTTAAACCTTTTCAGCCTATTAGGAGAAGATCGAACATACTTAACAGCTGATCGAATCCTCGTGACTGACTCATGCACCTCCTGAAGACCATCTCTCACAATCAAACCCAATATATGGGCACCGCATCGCATATGAAGAAAATCTGCATCTAAGATACTTGTTCCCCATGATGTCAGCTTTCTTTTCAGGTACTTTAATGCAAGATCATTTGAGCTTGCATTATCAACAGTAATGGTGAACACTTTGTTGATTCCCCAAAAAACCAAGCACTTTTCAACCGCTTTCCCAAGTGTTTCACCAGCATGATTATCAACTATGCAGAAATTGATGATTCTTTTGTGAAGCTTCCAATGCTCATCAATATAGTGAGCTGTTAAGCACATGTAGCTCATATTCTGTATGGATGTCCAACAATCCGTAGTCAGAGAGACACTACCTTTATAGTTCCTAAAAAACTTCCTTAGTTTGCTCCTTTCATCCTCAAAAATTAGCAAACAATCTTTAGCAACTGTTTTACGACAAGGCATTACAAAACGAGGCTGAGCAATGCTCATGAATCGTATAAATCTCAAGTGTTCAACAAATCTAAAAGGCAGCTCATCCATAATAATCATTTCTACTAATGCCTTACGGGTCAGAGGTTGACTAAAAGCCAAGAAAGACGGTGTTTTGCTCCCTGAATTCCCATTTATTTTATTCTGGTGATATAAAGTTGACTGTTTCAACTTTTTACCATCTATTTCAGCATCGGAAGCTTCTGGACGTAACATTTTGCATGTATTCTTGTGTTTTAACATTGCACTAGTTGTGGAACCGTCCTTAGTTCTACAACTAATAAAAGCAGAACAATGCATACACCTAGCCTTATCAGGAACATCAGACTTCATAAAATGCAACCAGGCTTCAGACCCTTTTTTTACCTCAGAAGTTGTTGAAGATTCAGCCTCTCGAGCTTTTTCACCAGTTCCTTTTTTAGAGCCCTCAAAAGCAACACCACAATTGGCTGTGGATTTTGTAGCATCGTCGGTAGATTCCATCTAAACAAAGGAAAACCAACTCATTGTTATAAACATAAGAGACAAAATAGCAGCAAAGTCACACGATTAAGAAACGTAAACATAAGTTTAATTGATAAAGTAAACCACAAAGATGACCACGAGTCTGTAAACGTAAACACGAAGAAGAAACCTAAACGTAAATCACACAATCATAAGTTTTTGAAATTTAATTGAGAAAAACGTGACGTTACCTCACAGCTAAAGAAAAGCCACGAGTCCGGTGACCAAGAAACGACTAAATAGAGAAGAAACAACGAAGATTGGAGACTGTTGACAAGGAAATTTTTTTTTTTTTTTTTTTGATAAAAATTGACAAAGAAATTCGCCGAATAGATTTAGGGATTTAGGAGGTTACGATTTGGTTTTCTTGTTCACACTAGGGTTATTTTGTAAAAGTATCGAAAGAGTGAATGGGATATTGTTCACACTAGATATTTTGAGATATTGGGCCGAGAGTTATTAGGTTTCGTAAGTTTTTAAATTGGGTTATCATTATTGAATTGAGTGTTAAGTTTTACAATTGGGCTTTATCTAAAACATAATATGAAATGAAACTAAGTACCCCGGATCTCGGATATCCGAGTATAAAATCACCTATTATCCGGATCCGGATCCGGATCCGGATCCATTATTTAAGTATCCGGATCCGGATCCGGCCCCTCCGGATATCCGTTTTTTCGGATCGGATCTCAACGGATCCCGGATCGGATCTCAACGGATCCCGGATCGGATCTCGGATCCCGGATAATAATTCCAATGCATGCGCTATATATATGATTCTCTGGATTGTTTATATTAATTAATGCACGCGATATATATACACACATACTGACACACATTTATATATTTATTAAATACGGTGCATACATTTGCACTTAGGTTCCTGCATGTGTGGGATACTTCATCTTCCAGGAACAAATGTCTCACTCTTGCCTTTCAAATAAAATAAAACTTGGTTGTATATATCAAATAGGGCTGGGCACGAAGCAAATATCCGGGAAAATGCAAGTATCCGTGATCCGATCCGTGTTAAACGGATATTTGATTTTTCGATCCGATCCGATCCGTGAAATTTTGGATATCCGGAAATTCGGATATCCGAAATTTTTTTTGCTATCCGCGGATATCCGATTCGATCAGTGAAAAGTCAAATATCCAAAAAAAATTTAAGATATTCGCGATTATTCGATCCGATCCGTTATTATTTTTAATATTATTTATTTTTTTTATATTTTTTGTAATTTAATCACCATAAAAATTAAATATTTAGTGAAAATAAATGGGTTAACAATAAAACCTAATCATACATATTAGACTTATATGTTACTTTATATAAATACGGATCGGATCGGATAATGGTCTTTTTAAAAACACTATTTATGATTTGCTTTGTGTTGGACGGATCACCTATTTTAGTATTTGTTTTGCTTCGAAACTTTGCGGATATTCGAATTTTTCGGTTCGGATCAAAACGAATCGTGGATCAAATCGGTTTTAACGGATTTTTTTGCCATCCCTAATATCAAATGCATTATTAACACTTGGAGTCTACTTGATTGAAGTATAAGTCTAAAAGGATACTTATTTTATAGAGTTCTGTGGTTCCACCAACTACGCATGTTTTAATAAATCTTATCTTCCTCTCTACCGTACGTTACCCGTCCAATCCACTTTCTCTCCATCTAGACACGTTAAAAAGAAATTAGATCCAACCTATTAACTTTATTTTCTTCAGACTGTATTGCATTTTATTACTAATTAAGTAATTATCACTGCACCTCCTCCATTTTTTCCAATGAGATCACATTTCAAAACTAAGTGAGACTATCAAACTATTAAGCAAGATAAAACATTGGATCGATCGATAGCTTAACGAGGAGAGGCTTAAATTACTTAACAAAAAAGTCAATTATTAAATTAATAAAAAAATGCTAATCAACTTTGATAATGACCAAAAATTGTTAAAATTTTATGTGTTCATCAAATAACAAACAAGCGTGATAAAATCAACTTTATCTTTTGTGTAGATAAATGCTCAAATCGCCTTTCTTTTTCACTGTCTCAAGTAAATGCTCAATTGAGTTAGGTTCGAAAAGTTTCACACTTTAGTCCCATAAAATTATATGCTCTATATTTGAATAATTAAGCATTAATATCATCCTAATTGTGAAGATCTAACAAGTTACAACCTAAACATCATCATCTAACCACCAATTCATCCTAATATGTTATAACTGAAAGCAGAATCAAAGAGATAGATTTATGCTCTTAAGGAGCTTTATTGATAGAGAAATTAAGCTAGAAATAGGATTAGCTCATTGAGCTTTATTCAAATGCAAATATAAAAGAGAAAGGGAAGAGATTTATGAGCAGAATCAAAGAGATAGATTTATGCTCTTAAGGAGCTTTATTGATAGAGAAATTAAGCTAGAAATAGGATTAGCTCATTGAGCTTTATTCAAATGCAAATATAAAAGAGAAAGGGAAGAGATTTATGGTTGTCACCAAGAACAATAAGATTTGGATTCAATCATCAAATGTTTAGAGTGGCTGCGTTTGTAGCAGCCTTGGTTACTCTAAGACAATGTCATTACAAGCATATATATAGATAATCTATCATGCTAACCCTAGCTACATGGGCTAATGGGTGTGATGGGTTTGAGCTCTCTTACACTCCCCCGCAAACTTAGCGTGGATGGAACATATACGCGAAGTTTGAAAACCGCTTATGAAGATGACTTGACAATGAGTAGTCGAAGCAAGATCGATGTGATATAGGCGGATGGCTCGATTCACCATGTAGAACACATTAGTGTGAGATCTATTCAAGTATCTATCCATGGAGAGTATCGCATGGCTCCCTCAGAGGTTCTTTTGACTTGGAGAGCTTAGTCGATCTCTCTCATGTTACTTCTTTGTCTCACTAAGAGTCTGAGCTTCCTTTACTCACGTAACTCCCTAATCTGCCTTGTGACGAGAAGAATTCTCTGCCCATAACTACTGAAATCTTACTCACTATCTACTTCTTATCCATTAGCCACCACCAAGCTTAATCAAACAATCTGATTTTTTTTCTCTTTGGCATTTCATCGAACACCTTGTGTGCATTCTGTGTTTTCTTCTCTTTGCCATCAAAATCAGAAACGTATATCCATAAAATGCAGCCTTAAGCAAACCCAAACTGTCCTAATCCATTAAAGCTTCTCAATTCCATGCCTATAATCTAACCATCATGTCTTTCACAACCATCATCACCCATTGTTGTTGTGCATTCTCATGTTTGTATCAGAAGAAGAAAAGGTACAGAGATATTACCATGAACCTGATGACGAGGATGCGTGATTTGCAGGCCATAGTCACTAGAATTCTGAACTTGCTACACATCAATCACGGTCAAGCCAAATCTTCTTCATCATCCCACTGCTCACGCTTCTTTGAATCAAAGTCTTGGACTTGACTTAAGTTGACTGAAACTTCAATAATACTCTACTTTAAGCCATGAGATTTGGAGAAGGCTAAAGCTTGAATCTTTTGGAAGAACTTTGGGGTTGGTGATTAGAAGAGTTAAAGACACAAACTTGATGTTGAAATCTAGCGGAAGAGAAGATACTGACACTGAAAACCCATGAACCGTTTGGCTCTGATACCATGAAAGCAGAATCAAAGAGATAGATTTATGCTCTTAAGGAGCTTTATTGATAGAGAAATTAAGCTAGAAATAGGATTAGCTCATTGAGCTTTATTCAAATGCAAATATAAAAGAGAAAGGGAAGAGATTTATGGTTGTCACCAAGAACAATAAGATTTGGATTCAATCATCAAATGTTTAGAGTGGCTGCGTTTGTAGCAGCCTTGGTTACTCTAAGACAATGTCATTACAAGCATATATATAGATAATCTATCATGCTAACCCTAGCTACATGGGCTAATGGGTGTGATGGGTTTGAGCTCTCTTACAATAACCGATGATTCGATTTACATACTACTCATACATATGGTGTCATGAATATATAAATTTACTTCAAACTTAACCATAATTTACAAAAAGGAGAAAACATAAGAAATTATTTGTAGGAGTCGTAACTCGCACAATTGAATTTGTAAGGGTTGTAGGAGAGGTGCGAGACTTCTGAGTGAATCACAATGCAGAAAATGTAGAGACTGTTGCAGTAGCTGTTAAGAAAGCTTTATTGATGTTGTTGTCTGAAAAGTTCTGATCCCCTTTCTAGGTGAATACAATGAGCTATATATAGCTTCTCTAATCTAGGTTTAAAAACTAGAATTGAGTCTGACCCATTAAGCAAATAAAATAGGTTTAGGCCCATAATATCATTAAACCCATTTTAAATATGGATCTAATTCTATTATGGGTCTAATTACATATTGGGCCCTTGTAAGCCTGTTTATGATTTCTTCTGGACTTGGCAAAATTCTTCTTGTCGTTGCATCGATCTCGCAGGGGTGGAATCCGACCCCTACAGTTAGCCCTCCAGCTTGGCAGTATCTGGAATGATAGTATCAAGGTAGAAAAAGTCGCAAGTGAGGTCGATGATTGAAGAAGATACGTTGCAGACGTTGCCATTGTTTTCAAAGATGTGTTTTAACGAGATGAAATTGTAAAGCTTTGTTCCGCCGACTTGTTAATGTTGCCTAGTTCGACGTGTTTTCTGTAAACGCTTAGCTCGGTAGAGACTCCTTATAGATCCGTGTTTTGGAACAACTTATCGTCAATGAGAAAAGCATCTAAGTGTGTGAGCAAGCCTCGGTAAAAACCTTGTCTAGAAAACCCAGTAGGAAAAACCAAATCAAGGGAAAAAGAGCACAAGTCACACACTTCTCATTGGAGTTATAGTTATCGCCGCCGTGTTCCCATGTTTTCTGTAAATGTTCAACTAGGCGGATAAGATTCGACTAGTTGTAGTTTACTTTCTTTGAAAGGTTTTTGTTTTGCCAAGCTCCCATGTTTCAGTCAATGTTCAGCTCGGTCAATAAAGATTTTGTCATTGTCAGTGAGCTCCCATGTTTGATAATGTTCAGCTCACCAATGGAGATTATTGTAGATGTCGCCGAGCTCCCATGTTTCAGTTAATGTTCAACTCGGCGGGTATGATTCGACTCGTTGTAGTTTACTTTCTTCAAAAGTTTTTGTTTTTCCGAGCTCCCATGTTTCAGTCAATGTTCAGCTCGGTCAATAGAGAATTTATCATTGTCGGCGAGCTCCCATGGTTGAGTTAATGTTCAGCTTTTGTAATCAACCAATGGAGATTATTATAGATGTCGCCGAGCTCCCATGTTTCAGTTAATGTTCAGTTCGGCGATGGAGATTATTGTTGACATCGTCGAGCTCCATGTTTCAGTTAATGTTCTGCTCGGCAGACGAGTTTCTGATACCTTCATCTTGTTCTGGAATGATACCGTCTCCTAAGATGACGAAGATGTGCTCTTTAGCGAGAATGTGCTAATGTGTTTTGAGACATTGTCAAGATAGATAAGTCGGCGAACTTGAAATTTAGATGAGATTTGACTTGCTTCGTCGCCGAGGTAGAATATTTAAGTTGTTTTTGTCGTTACATCAATCTCATAGGGGTGAAATCCAACCTTTACAGTTAGTTAGCCCCCCAGCTTGGTAGTATCGAGTTAGATGATGCCAAGGTATAAGCTGTTGAAGTTTGAGATTGATGTGATGGACCGTGGAGTAGCCAGGCGTTGACGTCTTGTCATCGAACTTGGGAAGTTTCAGATATTCCTCGTTGAGCCGATGCTACCGTGTTTTCCTGACTGACTTCTCTTGTTAAGAATGAGCCTAGTGGGCTGATGAGACTGATAGGCTTTGCTTGTTGAACTTAGAAACCCGTTAGAAGAAAATCTGGAATATTTCCAGAAAATCTTCTGGAATATTTCCTGAAAATCTAGGGATTCTAAGAAATCCCAAGTATTAATAGGCCTCCTTGGCAGTGTAAATTTTACCGTGCCTCTTTTCCTGAAGTAAAAGAAATCTAGGTAAAAAATTTTTTTTTTTGTCTTGTAGTGATTTTTTTTTTTTGTCTCTTCTGCTTCTTCTCCGGTCATCCCCCCGATTTGTTCTTCCCTCGCCATCGCCGGAATCTGTAGCCGGAGCTTTAGGATCTTGGAGTCATCGCCGAAGTTCATCGTCGGAGCTTTGGGAGCAAGGAGTCGTCGCCGGGGCTCTTCTCGGATCTGCTCGACGGCGGGATCTGCTCGGATCTGCTCGACGATGGGAGCTTGGAGACCTGCTCGACGGCGGGATCTCCTCGACGATGGGAGCTTGGAGAAGGAGCTCCGGTGGAGGCTGTTTGGAGAAGGAGCTCCGCGGATCTGTCTCCGGAGGATAGATCGGCCGCCACAGGAGGAGGATCGTCTGAACCGTCGACGGCGAGGCTCAATTTCGTGGTCGCTTGCGAGAGCTCCGGTTCTGGTTCGACGGTGAAAAGAGCTTCGGTCTTTGCGGCGGGAAACTTCGGCGATGGCGAGCTCCGGTGAAAGCGAGAAAACTCCGGCTCCAGGCTAGTTTGGGTGACGGGGAAGGTGAAGCCCCGGTTCCGGCGAGTAAGAGCTCCGGTGGTAACACGATCGAGAATGTTGGCCAAGATCTTGAATTCTTGGGTCAAAATTGGTCAACTTTGACCAGACCGGTTTGTTGGTTCAGTCTTGAACAGGGTGGTTTTGGTTCAACCAGCGGATTTGAATTTTGACTTCTGGTTTGAGTCAAACTAGTTCAATCTGATTTTAAATCCTGGTTTACTCTAAATCGGAAGATTCTGATTTTGATTCCTTGGTCAACTGGTCATCGTATTAATGGCGTAATTTGAATAGAATGACTTCGAAGAATTGCGATTTGACTTTTTGATTACGCTTATTGTCTTGCAGTTCCAGAGTTCGTGCAAAACTCAGATCGTACACCATCTGAAGATCGAAATCTAGTCGTCGATCTTCACTGTCGCCGCAAGTCGTCGTGATCCGCTCACCATCGTGGCTTTACTGTTGCCGCAAGTCGTCGTGATCCGCTCACCGTCGGGTCTTCACTGTCGCCGCAAGTCATCGTGATCCGCTCACCGTCGTGTCTTTACTGTCGCCGCAAGTCGTCGTGATCTGCTCACCGTCGTATCTTCACTGTCGCCGCAAGTCGTCGTGATTCGCTCACCGTCGTGTCTTTACTGTCGCCGCAAGTCGTCATGATCCGCTCACCGTCGTGTCTTCAAGCGTTGACGACATTTCGACATTGAAGATGTTCAAGTAAGAGACCTCCTGCTTGGGATAAGAACGATGATTCGTGAAAAGAGCGAGTTCCTGCTTGAGAGGAGCGTTAGCCCACTTGAAAGGAGTGCAAGTCTGCTTGAGAGGGGCGTCAACCTACTTCAGAGGAGCGCGATTTTGCTTGAGAAAAACGAGTGCATGCTGGAGATAAGAGCGACGATCCGTGAGAGGAGCGACTGCTTGCGTGAGAGGAACGACTGCCTGCTGAAGATAGGAACAAGTGCCTGCTGAAGATAGGAACAAGTGCCTGCTGAAGATAGGAGCAACTGTCTGCGTGAGAGGAGCGACTGCCTGCTGAAGATAGGAACAAGTGCCTGCTGAAGATAGGAGCAACTGCCTGCTTGAGAGGAGCGACTACCTGCTGGAGATAGTAGTGACTGCCTGCCTGAGAGGATTGACTGCCTGCTGAAGATAGGAGCAGCTGCCTGCTGAAGATAGGAGCAACTGCCTGCCTGAGAGGAGCGATTACCTGCGTGAGTGGAGCGACTGTGTGCCTTAGAGGAGCATGACGCTTGTTACTCACTTGAACTACGAGGCGGCTTGATCCCTGCAAAGGGTACGTAGGCAGCTCATTTTCGGATGGGTTCAGCTGTCCCTCTCCTTAAAAAGGGGAGGAATAAGGAAGAAATGAGATGAAGAGAGTGACGCATTGCTGGTTCGAAGAATCATGAGGCGGGTCTGTCGCATGTACACGAAGTGTTTCAGAAACAAGTCAGCGAGCTTGAAGAGATCCTTGGAGGTTTGCAAGCTTGCACAACTGAAGTTTCAACTGGTTAGTTGGGCGCTCCTGCTGGTGGTGTTAGACAACTTTGGTTTACAAAAAATGTCATCACTTAACAATTTTGCTCCAAAAGATTGAATGTGATTCTTTGTGTTTAAGACCAACGCTTCAGATAGTTGGGTTTTTTAATAAACATTCTGGTTTACAGCTACATTACTTTCAACATGTCTGCTCCAGAAGTGAATATTGTTCATAGAAGGTACCAACGCTTATGTTAGTTGGGTTTTTTTAATAAATACTCTGGTTTACAGCTACATTACTTTCAACATATCTGCTCCAGAAGTAAATATTGTTCATAGAAGGTACCAACGCTTATGTTAGTTGGGTTTAAACATGAACATTTGGGTTTACAGATGTGTTTTCCTCTAACACACCTGCTCCCGTAATGAACATGTTATCGCGTTACAACCAACGATTCAGTGAGTTGGGTTTAGAGTGAACATTTGGGTTTACGGATGTGTTCCCGAGAACACGTCCGCTCCTATAATGATCACTTTTAGCGATCGAACCAACGTTTTTGTCTGTTGGGTTTTGAAATGAACATTTGGGTTTACACATACGTTTTCCTCTAACGCACACGCTCTTGTAATGAACATAATACATTTGTATAGCGCGTTGTTTAATCCTGCTAAGATTGTAATAGTCAGATCTGAAGCTTGTGAAGTAGACCGTCGTTGTGGCCAGCAGCGAGGTGTTATGTCTGATTTTGAGAAGAATTTTGTTATCCACAGGGGATGTCACTGCAAATTGATTTGAAAGAAGTCTGCTTTTGTTAAGACTTAGGTTTTTCAAGCAAAACTGTTTCAGATAAGTTTGCTTTGTTTGATTTTCGTGAGAAAGTTAATTAAGAGATATGTCCGTTTAGGTAGGACTTCGAATAATCAGTTAAGGATGTAATTGATATGTCCGTTTAGGTAGGACTTTGAATAATCCGTTAAGGATGTAAGTGATATGTCCATTTAGGTAAGACTTTGAATTATCCATAGAGGATGTAAGTGATATGTCCGGTAAGGTAGAACTTAGAATGATCCATAGAGGATGTAAGTGATGTCTCTGTTCAGGTCGGACGTTAAGCGCATGTGTCAAGTAGCGAATTAGGAGAGTCGGTAAGTCTGTTTGTGAGAGTAGCAACAATCCGTTTGTGAGAGGAGTAAAGATCTGCTTGAGACAAGAGCGATGATACGTTCATGCGAGAAATGACTAGGCATGCGAGAGAAGAGCGACGATTTGCTTGAGAGAAGAGCGTCATTTTTACTTGGGACAAGAGCAACGATTCATTTGTGAGAGAAGCAACGATGCGTGTGAGAGGTGAGCAAAGTTTTGTTTCAGAGAAGACCAATGATCCGTTTGCGAGAGGAGCGATGATCCGTTTGCGAGAGGAGCGATAATCTCTTTGCGAGAGTACCGATGATCCATTTGCGAAAAGAACGAAGATCTGCTTGAGATAGAAGCGACGACCCGTTTACGAGAGGAGCAAACATATGCTTGAGACAGGAGCGACGATCTGTTTGAGAGATTAGTGTTCCTACTTTGTGTTAGCGCTGCTTCATTCAACTCTACTCGCTATGATCCTAGTATGTGCTTTCTTTGTAGTGCGCTCGACCCTAGGTTTCTGCGCAGTAGTCACTGTAACATTTGACTGTTGGTTTCTGCTAGTACGATCCATGTTGCACTGCTAGTCACTGACGGTGTTGTTGATGTTATATTGCTGATCGCCGTTGATTCTGTGGAGATGCGCTCATGGTCGCCACTGCTCTGTTGATGTTGCGCTCCTGGTCGCTACTGGTGCGATCCATGTTGCGCTAATGTTTATCGTTGCTGCTGTCGATGTTGCATTGATGGCCACCGTTGCTGCTGTCGACGTTTGGGCTCCTGATCGCCGCTGGTGCGATCCATGTTGCGCTGCAGGTTACCGCTACTGCAGTCGAAGTTGCGCTCCTCGTCGCCGCTAGTGCGATCCATGTTGTGCTGCATTGCTGGATATGTCGACGTTGCGATGCTGGTCGCCGCTGGTGCGATCTATGTTACGCTGCTTGTCACCTTCGCTGATGTAACTTGCGCTGTGATTCTTATGAGTAAGAATGTCTCACGTGTCCCCTTAGTCGGCGCCAAATTGTAGGAGTCGTAACTCGCACGATTGAATTTGTAAGGGTTGTAGGAGAGGTGCGAGACTTCTGAGTGAATCACAATGCAGAAAATGTAGAGACTGTTGCAGTAGCTGTTAAGAAAGCTTTATTGATGTTGTTGTCTGAAAAGTTCTGATCCCCTTTCTAGGTGAATACAATGAGCTATATATAGCTTTTCTAATCTAGGTTTAAAAACTAGAATTGGGCCTGACCCATTAAGCAAATAAAATAGGTTTAGACCCATAATATCATTAAACCCATTTTAAATATGGATCTAATTCTATTATGGGTCTAATTACATATTGGGCCCTTGTAAGCCTGTTTATGATTTCTTCTGGACTTGGCAAAATTCTTCTTGTCGTTGCATCGATCTCGCAGGGGTGGAATCCGACCCCTACATTATTGACTATTGCGTCAAGATGAAATGTTGATCTATCAAATCATTTAGAAAGAAATCTAGATCTGGAAGCCAACTTAAGATAGATTTAAGCACGGAGTTTGCAAAGAAGCCAAAAGAATATAATACAAAACTAAGGACAGAAATGTAAAGTAGATAACTAGGTGGCGTGTGAAGAAGTGACCGGAGGAAAAGAAACAAAATCACGTGATGTAACAAGAGAGGGATCAAAGATATGTCGTTGTGTCCCAAAAAGAGCAAATCACGTGAGCATGGATAGATGGAGATGATCTTCCTCATTATGTTTCAGATTTGTTATTTCCCTTTATAAGCGTACTTATCATCGGTTGTTGAATAGAAAACATCCAAAATGTTTCATCTTATGTAATCGTGCTCCTAATCGTCATTACCAGTGTGTATATTGATTAATTCCAACGTTTAGCCAATAAAGCATTAACTTAACACTGTGATCGATAGATAAGAACACCCGTGTTATGTTACTATGTACAAGTAACTTATGTATTACACCATTTTTTAACCAAAATACATGTATGTTACTATATACAGTATATAAGTAATTAACAAATAGAGAAAATGAAAAGATATAGAAGCTTCAATTATTTTGATTTAAAAAAAATATATATATATATACCGAAGCTTCAATTCATTGGTAAATAAAATTTCGAACATTACGAACATAGAAAACATTCATGTATATATTTCTTTTTTTGTATGCTGTATGTTTCAGATTATTGAACAGAACCAAAATGGAATAGCTTTTTTTGGTTAAGTAAAATGGCTTTAACCCGTGAACCCTACTCAACGTATCAATTGAACATAACAAGGTCACGTGCGTGGGAGCCCGTTAACACACGTCACTGCAGTTACGAGGCCATCTTTGACTCTACTCCGCATGCGTCAATCAACAACAAATCCCTCCCTCCCTCCCTCCCTCCCTCCCTCCACTAATTATCACGGCATTACCAGATTACCTATTACAATACTCCCTCTGTTCACAAAATAATAGCACTAGTAGTTTTTATTTATTCATAAATATATTAATATATGTTGTTCTCACTTATTAATGCATAATTAATTAATTTTTTTAGTGTTTTTGATTTTTAAAATTCTGTATATTAAATTTTTATCGACTGAAAAGTATTTGATGAATAAAAAATGATGTTTAATTTATTTCAAAAAACAATACAAATTTAATGATTTTTTAATAGAAGTGTTCAAACTTTAAACATCAATTATTTATGAATTGAAAGAATATATAAATCTTATTTAATTCCCTCGGCTTATTAAGGTTTATTTACTTAAGAAAATTCATTTCAAGTTGTATTACTACTACTATTTTTGACAAACCCAATATACTTAACTAACATTAATATCCCACGCCAATTTGTCTTATTGCCAATAAGGAAGTTCATTAATCATATCCCATCATTTTACGCCAAGTATGAGATATATGATTGGCGACGTTCTAAGTTAACCGAAATGCATCGATGAATCGTAGGCTACTGTGTGAGGTTGCTTTACTTGTTTTCTTCCCAAAAGTTGTTATAAGATCTGATATTTTTTATATTTTATAGAATCTGTTGGTTATAACTCTTACGTAATCTTTACCTTTTGCATGCATGGCCGATATCACTAAAAAGGTGTAATATATAATTAGGGTTTGTTCCTAACAACACTCCACCTTTTCTCCGTATACATACGGTGTAGATACGGTGCGAGGCAAACATTACGTAAATACACATACATATTATTATATGCAAGGGACATGTACTTGCCTTGTACGTATTATCAACACACGTGTGCGCCTATGTTACTCGCATGCTCGACAAAGTCCTTTTACATTTAATCGCTTGAAGAATAGTATTTCTCTTAACAAAGAAAGTTATGACCATTTTTTTCCTTTTCCTTCAATTTCTACCAAGTGACAACATACATGTATATCGTCCACCTATGATCTAATTGTTAATTGATTCAAAATTAGATTTGGTTTAGGAGTTATTGGTTTGTTGGTTTAGTAGTTATTGGTTTAGGAAACGTGGGTAGCTTTTAAGATTTTCAATTTGGGGATTTTCACATCGTTGGTTATTGGGTAGTTATCTTCCTCTTCTTTATATTTCAATCTCTGTACTTGAAACTCTTTTATGCATCTTAATAGAAATCGTAATTTCCAGTTTCAATTTCTCTTCCTCTCAATTGATTATTTCCAACAATTGTGGTAGCAGAGCGAAAAATTCCAAGTTTCAATCCTCTTGAGAAGACGACGAGATGTCGAGCAATGGTCCGAATATGCAGGCCCTTGTTCCAATTTTCAAGGGAGAGAAGTATCATCTGTGGAGTCTCGAAATGAAGACGATGTTCCGGTCGCATGAACTATGGGATTTGGTGGAGACTCGTTTTGAAGATCAAAATCCGGCGGAACCCGATCAACCTCTACGAGAGAAACAAAAGAAAGATGCAAAGGCTTTGTTCTTCATCCAATCGGCATTGGATGAAGATATTCTTTCCAGAATTTTGGTTGTGAACACTGCTCATGAAGCGTGGGAGATTTTGAAGCAAGAATATATGGGAGCTCAAAAGGTTATACTGTGAAGTTACAAACTTTACGTCAAAAGTTTGAAACTTTAACGATGAAAGAAAAGGAATCTGTTCAAGAGTATTTGGCTAGAGTTTCTGCAATTGTGAATCAAATGAAGTCTTATGGTGAATTTCCTAGCAACGAAAGCATTGTGAGCAAGGTGTTGAGGAGTTTATCACCAAGGTTTGAGTATATTGTTCCCATAATTATTGAGGGTAATGATCTGACCACTAACACGTTTGATGAGATGATGAGTTCTTTGATAGCTCATGAAGATCGGCTTAGCAAAAGTTATGAAAAGGTAGAAGAGAAAGCTTTTCAGGTGAAAGGCGAATTTTCAGATAAGGGAAGATTCGAGAATTACGGAGGTCGTGGCAGAGGCCGAGGTGGATTTCATGGTCGAGGTCGTGGTTACGGCAGAGGAAGAGGTTACTATAATGACCAAAATCAATACAGAGGTTCTTATGGAGATCATAACCAACACAACGGTGGATTTAAGGATCAAAATCAGTTCAGGAGCAGTATTCAATGTAGATATTGCAAGAAGAATTGTCATAAAGAAGCGGATTGCTGGTCCAAACAGAGAAATGAGCATAAATCAAACTTTGCTACAAATGTTCAAGAAGAGAGTAAGTTATTTATGACTCATTCTCACATCAGCAATGGTTCTGAAACGCTATGGTTTCTCGATAGTGGATGTTCTAATCACATGACGGGGATGATGTCGTTGTTTATAAAGCTTGATGAGTCGCTGAAAAGTGAAGTTCGCCTTGGGAACGAGAAGACGATGCGAGTTGAAGGAAAAGGTACAATTGCCATCCAAATGCAAGGTGAAGTTAAAGTTCTTTATGATGTGCAATTTGTGCCTAGTCTTGCTCATAATCTGCTAAGTGTAGGACAATTACTCACTAGTGGTTATAGAGTTGTGTTTGATGGAGATTCATGAGTTATAAGTGATAAAGAATTTGGACATACTTTAGCACTTATTCACATGACAAGAAACAGAATGTTTCCGCTTGATGTGATGAATGTAGTTAGCAAAGCTTTGGTTGTTAAAGGTGATGATGGAACGAATCTTTGGCATTTACGTTACGGTCATTTGAACGCGAATGGTTTGACATTGCTTCAGAAGAAAGAAATGGTTATTGGTTTGCCTGAGATTTATGAAATTGAGTTTTGTGAAGGTTGTGTTTATGGAAAACAGAGCAGAGGTTCTTTTCCGGTAGGGCAATCATGGAGAGCTTCAGATTCTCTTGAGCTTGTTCACGCTGATTTGTGTGGACCAATGAAGACGGAATCGCTTGGAGGAAGCCGGTATTTTCTGTTATTTTCCGATGATTTTAGTCGCATGAGCTGGATTTATTTTTTGAAGATGAAGTCCGAAGCTTTTGAGAATTTCAGAAAATTCAAAGTAATGGTGGAGAAGCAAAGTGGAAAAGTCTTGAAATGTCTTCGGACCGATCGTGGCGGTGAGTTTACTTCAAGAGAGTTTGCTGAATTTTGTGGTGATCATGGTATTCGCAGGGAACTTACAGCGCCATACACACCTGAGCAAAATGGTGTGGCGGAGAGAAAGAATCGTACAGTGGTTAAAATGGCCAGAAGTATGTTAAAAGCTAAAGAGATTCCTGACAATTTTTGGGGAGAAGCGGTTGCGACAACGGTTTATCTTCTCAATATTTCTCCTACAAAGGCTGTCATGAATCGAACGCCATATGAGGCTTGGATGGGAAGGAAACCACGAGTAAGCCACTTGAAAGTCTTTGGTTGTGCAGCATATGCTTTGGTTGATATTCGTTCAAAGCTAGATGGGAAGTCGGTGAAGTGCGTCTTTATTGGCTATTGCTCTCAGTCCAAAGCATATCGTTTGTACAATCCTTTAAGTATAAAAGTGATAATCAGTAGGAACGTGGTGTTTAATGAATAAGGAAGGCTTAAGTGAATGAACAAGAATCAGTTGATGAATTTCACGCAGAATTTGAAGAAGACTCACAAGAGAACGTGAGCAATCCACCACCACCAAGTCCAGAAACACAAGGGATTGTGAACACTCCATCACAAAGTCCAGAAAGCTCCCCGATTACAAGTCAAGGAAGCTCTCCGATCTCAAGTCCTGGAAGCAATGATTCTCAAGGATCGAGTTCATCCAGCAACTCGTCTCCAACTCTGAGAAAGTTTAAATCTCTCACAGAGATTTATGAGTCATGCAGCTTTGCTTTGTATGCTTCTGACCCTCTTTACTTTAAAGAAGCAGAGAGTGTTTGTGAATGGCAGATTGCAATGACAGAGGAGATGCAATCCATAGAGAAGAACATCACATGGGAACTAGTTGATGCTCCAGAAGGGAAAAACGTGATTGGTCTGAAGTGGGTGTATCGAACAAAGTATAATGCTAATGGAAGCATACAGAAGCACAAAGCTCGTCTTGTAGCAAAAGGGTATGCACAAAAGCAAGGGATAGATTTTGAAGAGACGTTTTCTCCGGTGGCTCGTTTTGAAACGGTAAGAGCTGTTTTGGCTTTAGCTGCGCATTTACACTTACCTATTTTCTAATTCGATGTGAAGTCTGCGTTTTTGAATGGCGATTTGGAGGAAGAAGTGTATGTCTCACAACCAGAAGGTTTCATTGTAAAGGGCAAGGAAGATAAAGTTTACAGGCTCAAGAAAGCGCTTTATGGGTTAAAGCAAGCACCACGGGCATGGTACAACAAGATCGATATGTTCTTTCAAGAGAATGGGTTTAAGAGAAGTGAAAATGAGCCCACTTTGTACGTGAAGAAGCAAGGTAACACTGATTTATTGGTAGTGTGTCTTTACGTTGATGATATGATCTATATGGGTTCTTCTAAGTTAATGGTTGATGAGTTTAAGTCAAGCATAATGAAGACTTTTGAGATGACAGATTTGGGTTTGTTGCAATATTTTCTGGGAATTGAAGTAATTCAGGGAGAAGATGAAATATTTGCATCTCAGAAGAAGTATGCAACGGATTTACTGGAGAAGTTCAACATGTCTAACTGTGAGAAGGCGCTCACACTAATGAATATCAATGAGAAGTTCAGCGTGAAGACGGAACAGAATAAGTTGATGCAAGACTTTTCCGGAGCTTGGTTGGTGGTTTGAATTATTTGACGCATACAAGACCGGACATTGCTTTCTCTGTAAGTGTTGTGTTTAGGTATATGCATAATCCCACCAAGCAACACTTTGGAGCAGCCAAGAGGATCCTTCGTTACGTTGCTGGAACAGTTGACTATGGAATGTGGTATTCTAACTTGAACACTTTCAAGCTCACTGGTTTCACTGACAGCGATTGGGCAGGTAGTTTGGACGATCGTAAAAGCACTTCTGGGAACTGTTTTAGCTTTGGATCAGGAGCTGTCACTTGGAGTTCAAAGAAACAAGACACGGTTGCGTTGTCGTCGTCTGAAGCAGAATACGCAGCCGCAAGTGCAACATCAAGACAAGCTTTATGGCTAAGGAAATTACTTGTTGATTTTGATTTTGAGCAGAAGGAAGCTACTGAGATTTTCTGTGACAACCGGTCCGCGATTGCAATGGCCAAGAATCCAGCTTTTCATGAAAGGACCAAGCACATAGACATTCAACATCATTTCATTCGACAACATGTGGCAGATGGAAGAATCGTGATGAAGTTTTGTGGCACCAATGAGCAAGTAGCTGACATTTTTACGAAGTCTTTATCTCAAGCTAAGCATGAGTTCTTTCGAGCTAAGTTGGGAGTGTGTGATTTTGAATCAAGGGGGAATGTTAATTGATTCAAAATTAGATTTGGTTTAGGAGCTATTGGTTTGTTGGTTTAGTAGTTATTGGTTTAGGAAATGTGGGTAGCTTTTAAGATTTTCAATTTGGGGATTTTCACATGGTGGGTTATTGGGTAGTTATATTCCTCTTCTTTATATTTCAATCTCTGTACTTGAAACTCTTTTATGCATCTTAATAGAAATCGTAATTTCCAGTTTCAATTTCTCTTCCTCTCAATTGATTATTTCCAACAATTGACCCGTAACGCCGTAATATTGGATCTATTTTCATAATTTTTAAGAAAGTATAGCATATAGTTTAATTACACTATAATATTTGAAAAAATAATGACAAACTGTAACATCATAAGTAAGTACGCTGGTTCTCTTAGCATGTATGTTTTTTATTATATATAACATAAACTTCGTGTAGTTTTTCTTCAAAGAAATTTCATGTCATTTCTTGCGATATTCATGGTATTTTTTTTTAGTCGTACTTGTATTTTTTTTAAAAGTAACACATAAAATAATTTTCAATATAATTTTATCATCGTACTTGTACCTTTTCCAAAACAAATACTTATTTAGCAAATAAATCGCTAGTTTTAAATATTGATCTAGATATTTTCGTGTGAGTTGTTCTTAATCAACGGAATACAATGTGATTACATATATGTATATCTTATTTCCAGAGCCGTGTTACCATGCATTCGCCTAGAGCCCCATATCATATATATATGTTAGGGGTCCTTAATTTCCAAAACTTATTTGTAATTTAGTGGTTAAAGTAAAATAAAATTTTTATTGTTGAGTCTTACATTCCAATTTCAAACCACTTCTGTCACCCCAGATTTAGGGTATATGTGGTATATACGGTATATGGGGAGAGGCTTAAAAAGAATTGATTTGGGCTACCTATATCACCAAAGTGCACTTATCTTTTTGGTCACATGTCTTGAGAGAACACCAGAGTTAAGCGTGCTTGAACTAGAGTAGTTTCAGGATGAGTGACCTACTGGGAAGTCATTTCTAATCTTGTGTGAGTGAGGTCAAAACACGGGAAAAGATCACGTGGTGATTTGCAGTGTAACATCCGCGAACCAAAAAGTTTGTTTTTGGTGTTCGTGTCGAGCGACACAGGGCGTGTGTCAATCGACACGAAGGATGGAGGAGTATCGATCCACACTGAGCTGGTGTCGCTCTACACGAGCAATTCTGGGCATAACCAAATTAAGTTTTTAATTGCGGTTTTTGGTTCGGTTTAAGGGTTGAAATCCTATGGCTTCATATAAAAACTCATGGGATCATGTGTGGCCGAGTTTTGGGACGTTTCCATAGCACAAAAGAGAGAGTTTGAGGGTTTCTAGATTTTTTGGTGATTTGATTCATTATAAGAGGTTTCGTGAGCGTAAAATCGTTCGCTTATCGTGTTCATCGCGCAGAGGATCGAATCAATGATGTTTTGACCTTGTAGAGGTTGTGTTCCTCGTCTCTCAATTTGTTTTCAATCGTTCCTAGGCTAAGGTGAGTGCGCAACCATGGTTTCTAGGCGATGATGGATGTTTTGATGCGTTTTATGATTGTTTTTGGTGGATTTGTGAATTGTTGGTTGATGTGGTTATTGTGCTTGGTATATTGCATTTTTTTCCGTGCAGGTTTGCGACTCAAGTGACACAAGATCGAATCAAGAGAGGAGAGACTCAATTATGTGCTCGTTGTGAGGCGTGTCGATCGACACCAGGAGGGTGTTGAGCAACATGAGCGCAATTGTCGTGTCGATCGACACCTTGCTGGTGTCGCTGGACACGAATTGTTATGCTCTGAAGCTTATCTGTTTTGCATTGTTGAGTTATGTTGTTGCCTAAATTGGTATTTGACTGTTTGACCGGAGCCTGAGTGATACGCCGTAGGTGGTATGACCGGCTCAGTAAATATTTATGAAATACTTACGCAACTCGTTTTCTCATGTATTGCCGATGAAAGAAAACTGTGATCGCGGAATCATGGCGTAGGAAGAGGATGATTAGTGTAACGCCCCGACCGCCCTTCCCATGGCCCCCCGTCCACTCACATGCTCGTGGGCCCACCATGTCCGACGGTCAGTGCGTTAGTCCGGGAGGCTCTAAAGTTATGTTTAGTGACCCTGTAAATCACCACGTGATATTTTCTCGTGTTTTAACCTCACTCACACGATACTGGAAATAACTTCCCAATAGGTCACTCATTTTGAAACTACTCCAGCTCAAGCACGCTTAACTCTGGAGTTCTCTCAAGACCTGCAACCAGAAAGATAAGTGCACTTTGGTGATATAGGTAGCCAAATCAATTCCTTTAAGCCCCTCCGCATATACCGCATATACCATATATGCTCTGAAACTGGGGTGTCACAATCACCCTCACTAACAGATCGCAACGTCCTCGTTGCGCATACCAAGATCGTTACCCCAACAATCTGACTCTTCATAGATGTCAGGGTTCGCTCTGACACCACTTGTAACGCCCCGACCGCCCCTCCCATAGGCCCTCGTTCACTCTGTGGTCCGTGGGCCCACCTTGTCCGACGATCGGTGCGTTAGTCTTGGAAGCTCGGAAGTCATGTTTACTTACCCTGCAAATCACCACGCGATCTTTCTTCGTGTTTTGACCTCACTCACACGATACTGGAAAAGACTTCCCAGTAGATCACCCATCCTGAAACTACTCCAGCTCAAGTACGCTTAACTATGGAGTTATCTTTAGACCTTTGACCGAAAAGATAAGTGCACTTTGGTGATATAGGTAGCCAAATTAATTCCTTTAAGCCCCTCCGCATATACCCCATATACTAGTTATGCTCTAAAATCGGGGTGTCACAATTAATGTTGTTTGTCATTGTGTTATTCTGGTAGAATTTGGTGTTTAGGTTGCTAGAATTATTTAAGTTGAATGTTGGAATTCTAGAAATTGATTATTGGGCTATTGATTTATGGAATTATTTGGTTTAATTGAGTTGTTGATTTTCCGCTGAGTATTGGTAGTTGATGATTTAGCCGTTGAAAGTTTAGTATTTATGGGAATGCTAAATTTGGGTTAATTATTTTAAAAAAAAGTTTGACTGTTTCATGTAGGGTCAATAAACATGACTTCCGAGCCACTCGGACTAACGCATTGAACGTCAGAAAGTGTGACCCACGAGCCGAGAGTGGACATGGAGCCCATGGATAGGCGGTCAAGGCGTTACAACTTCCATGCTAAGAAATGAGTTTCATTTTTTTTACTTCTTTTCATATTTTTATGTTAACACTTAACATTTATTTAAACTTAGATTATTACTAGGATAATATCCGCACAATACGCGGGATAAAATGTATAGATTAAAATATTTAGTTAAAGCGGAATATATCATATTTGAGCTAAAAACAATCTTAGTTAATGTAGAAACCTAGTATATAAATTCTAAAATTTGTTAGTCTATATTCAAATTCTGTGTTATTTCATGTAGGAATATTTTTTCACCAAACGATATATAAAATTTTTGGTTCAAACAAAATCAAATCAGAATTCACTAATTCAAACTCAAATCGAGTACAACAATATTTATACTAAATTACTCGAACTAACCTTGAATTATACAAAAAACGGAATCGAAATAACTAAGCCAACAGGAAAATACTAAATATATTGTAAAATTTATATAAAATCTTTTTAAATATTTGTGATTATTGGAGAGTACTGATAAGTAAGCATTATATTTACTAATATATTTTGAAAATTTACTATGTGTAGAGTTTCTTTCAAACCAAATAATATTTTAAATAGACAGAGATTGAAACAACCTAACCAGTTTTTTTTTTTTTTTCATTTTTACAATTAACTCCGAATTAAATATTCTCATAATATTTAATTCTCAACTCAATTAGTTCAACTAAACCAAGCAAACCAACAGAAATACATAAATCAATTTAAACCATTACTAAACCAATAATCCAATAAATTCATAAATCAAATCCATACTCAATTCAATAAACCCAATCATCAATTCCAATAAATCAAAAACCTAAACCAGGTTGTAAACTCAATAACAAAACACATAAACCAAGTCCTAATCATCCTCCCTTTTGCGCCAAGATTCCACGATCACACTTTTTCTTTACATGCATCACATGGAAAAACGAGATACATGAGTATTATCACAAATACTAAGTGAGACGGTCATTTCATCAATGACTATTGTAACGCCCCGACCACCCTATTCATGGGCTCCACGTCCACTCTCGGGATGTGGGTCCACACTCCTCGACGGTTGGTGCGTTAGTCCAGGAGGCTCGAAAGTCATGTCTACTAACCCTGTAAATTACCACGCGATCTTTTCCCGTGTTTTCACCTCACTCGCACTGTACTAAAAAAGACTTCCCAATAGGTCAACCATTCTGACACTATTCCAGCTCAAGCACGCTTAAATTTGGAGTTCTCTAAAGACATGTGACCAGTAAGATAAGTGCTTTTTGGTGATATAGGTAGCTAAATCAATTCTTTTAAGTCTCTCCGCATATACTGCATATTCCATATATGCCCTAAAATTGGGGTGTCACAATCACCCCCACTAACATATCGCAATGTCCTCATTGCGCATACCTAGATCGTTACCCCGACAAACTAATTCACACAGTTGTCAGGGCTCGCTCTGATACCTCTTATAACGCCTCGACCGCCATTCCCATTTGCCCCCGTCCACTCTGAGGCCCTTGGGCCCACCATGTTTGACGGTCGGTGCGTTAGTCCGGGAGGCTCGAAAGTCTTGTTTACTAAACCTGCAAATCACCACACGACCTTTCCCCATGTTTTATTCTCACTCACACGATACTGGAAAAGACTTCCCTGTGGGTCACCCATCATTAGACTACTCCAGCTGAAGCCGCTTAACTCTGGAATTCTCTCAAGATATGTGACCGAAAAGATAAGTGCACTTTGGTGATATTGGTAGTCAAATCAATTCTTTTAAGTCTCTCCAAATATACCTTACATGCCCTAAAATCGGGGTGTCACAATCACCCGCACAAACAGATCGCAACGTCCTTGTTATGCATACCAAGATCGTTACCCCCGACAGTCTGGCTCACGCAGTTGTCAGGATTCGCTCTGATACCCCTTATAATGCCCCGACCGCCTCTCCCATGGGCCCCCGTCCACTCTCAGGCTCGGGGGCCTACCATGTCAGACAGTTGGTGCATTAGTCCGGGGGGCTCCGAAGTCTTGTTTACTAACCCTGCAAATCACCACACGATTCCTCCCCGTGTTTTGTTCTCACTCACATAATACTGGAAATCACTTCCCATTAGGTCACCCATCATGAGACGACTCCAGCTCAAGCACGGTTAAATCTAGAGTTTTCTCAAGACATGTGACCAAAAAATAAGCTTGGTTGTTTCATTTTGGTATGCGTAACGAGGACATTGCGATATGTTACTGGAGGTGATTGTAATACCCCGGTTTTAGGGCATATGAGGTATATGCGGTACATGCGAAGAGACTTAAAAATAATTGATTAGGGGTAACTATATCACCAAAGTATATTTTTCTTTTCGGTCACAGGTCTTGAGAGAACTCCAGAGTTAGGCGTGCTTGAGTTGGAGTAGTTTCAGGATGGGTGACCTACAGGGAAGTCATTTACTATACCGTGTGAGTGAGGTCAAAACACGGGAAAAGATCATGTTGTGATTTGCAGAGTCAGTAAACATGACTTCCGATCCTCCCGGACTAACGCACTGACCGTCAGGGAGTGTAGACCCACGGGCCCAGAGTGGACGTGGAGCCCTTGGGTTGGGCGGTCGGGGCATTCCCAGTGGTATCAGAGCAAGTCATGACAACTGTGTGAGTTAGTTTGTCGGGGTAATGATCATGGTATGCACAACAAGAAAGTTGCAATCTGTTAGTGGAGGTGATTGTGACACCTCAGTTTCAGGGCATATATGGTGTAAGCATTATATGCGGAGATGCTTAAAAGAAGTGATTTGGCTACCTATATCACCAAAGTGCACTTATTTATTTGGTCACAGGTCTTGAGAGAACTTCAGAGTTAAGCGTGCTTGAGCTGAAGTAGTTTCGGGATGGGTGACATATTGGGAAGTCATTTTCAGTACCGTGTCAGTGAGATAAAAACACGGGAAAAGATCGTGTAGTGATTTACAGGTTAGTAAACATGAATTCCGAGCATCCCGGACTAACGCACCGCCCGCCGAAGAGTGTGGACGTGGAGCCCATGGATAGGGCGGTCGGGGCGTTATAACTACACTCACAGGTTTAAGAAATGCCCAAAATACCAAACAATCAATCAACAATTAACACAAACCAAAAATCAGATGCTAGTGTCGATCGACACAAGTACAACAACGTTGTGTCAATCGACACAAGGTCGCAGAGACCACATAATCGCGCTTGTCCTCTCATGGCTCGATTTCGTAGCTCGACAAGCGACCACCTGCATTAAAATCACCATCACAATACACGACAATATCATATGAACACAAAACAATATCAAATTCCTTCCAAAAAAAAAAGAAATACGTATATAAACATTCCATTAAATCCATATAAGCCAGGATCGCGCACTCTACTTGGCTTTTCAGATTGAAAGAAATGAGAACAAGATTGACTCACGAAATCATACTCGACCTCTCTCAAAAACCTCATATCTCTCTCTCCTAATTCACGAAGATCAACACCACAAAACCTCTATGAACGACAACAAACACAAGAACACTCACAATCACTCTCTCTTTTCTCTCTAAGATTATCAAAGTCACGATTTTGCCAACTTTGAACACGGTTGCTCGACTTTTTTGAAAGAGAGCTTAGGGTTTCCCTAACCCAAACAGGCCAAATCGACAACTAAAAATCAAACTGATTCAGATCCGAAATAGCTTGCGTCGATCGATACACCCCTTGCGTCGATCGACGTTATACATTTTGTTATACAAAAAAAATTATATTTTTGGTTCGCAGGCGTTACAAAGATAATATCAATCACGTAATACATTTTGTTCTTTTTCGTGCCATGTTTCTAAAGCTATAATTCATTCCAAATTTTGGAATTAAACTTATAAGAGATATAATCATCTAAGATAATGACGATATCAAAAAGACATGAAAAATAATTAATTCAGTTATCCCATCTCGTTACTGGTTGTGTAATTGGTTTGTTAAAGCCCCGTAAAAGAATAAATTTTTACTTTATTTTACAGCTAACTAGAATAAAACCCTCGCGATGCGAATATTATTTGATTTATTGTAAATTGTTATGTTTAAATAATGTTTTCAGAAAAGTTTGCAAATATTCTTAGTTTAAATCATAACTTAGATAATATAGTAATTAAAGTTATAGGTTTATATCTAATTTGAAAAAGTATAATCTCATATCTCAAATAATTTTAATCAATAAAGTATATACGCTTGAGATATGTAAATATGGTTTAAATCATTAAACTATTTGATATAATAACAAAATTAGTTTTATATGTTTAGACGATCATTCTTTGATGATATTTCGTAAATTTTAAACATGTAAAATATACCACTAGAAATTTTCTTTATTTTTCTTATTCTCCTTGATATAGTTCTCGTTTTATCCATGCTTAATTATTTTGAGTTCTCTATAAATATTCATATGTTAAACTTCTGCATATATAAAACCATAGAACATGGTCGTTTCTATTTCTAATTACATAGTTTGTGATATATTAGTATTTTAGTCTCTTACACGTGTCGTTTTCTATTTGTTTTCGGTTCTTTCTAGTTCTTTTTGGGTATTTTCAGGTTCTAGGAGGCTCTCAAGCATGGATTGGAGTCATTGGGGGTCATTGGGGCAAAAGGGACAAATCTGGAGAAAAGATGGCATTTTTCATAACCGAGCACCTGCTCGGCCTGGAGCGAGCACCTGCTCGCACGAGGGCTCGAAGAGTGGAAGCTCCCTGGAAACAAGACCGGTCGATCCAATCCAGTAGACCGACCAGTCTCGACACTCGAAGTCCCGAAGCCAAAGTTCTCTAGAATCAGGAACGACCGATCCGAACAAAGGGACCGACCGGTCCTGACACTCGAAGACCCGAAGACCATAGCTGTTTGAAGACAGACCGACCGGTCCGGAACGAGACCGACCGGTCGGTCACCCAGAACTAAGTTGCCCTAATTTTTACTATAAATAAGAGGAGCCACCTCCTGATCAGGGAGAAAAAAAGAACTTTCATTTTTCTATTGCACGTTTTTGAGAGACTGAGACTCATTTCCTCCAAGTTTTTGAGATTCTTTAAGTGTTCTTTATTCTGTTGGATTTGCTTGTAAGATTTGAAGAATTATCCTACGATATCTATTGAAAAGAATTATACACTCTAAAACCCTTATCTCTTTTATTATCATTATGAATTCTTCTCCATTGATTGATGCGTTTTTAATCTCCATGGTCGAGTAGTCTCATAGCTAGATTAAGGTTTTCAATGGTGATTTAGGGTGATTAGTGACTGAGCCAAATAGGATAAACATCATATGTCTTCATCAATTGGGATTCGTAATGCATAGATTAATTTGATCACCTAGTCTATGATTTCAAGTTAAACTTATTCACGACAGTGCTCTAGGTTGCTAGAGAAACCATTGGTATGCAATTGGTGTGTAACCAACGGCAGTTGATTGTTACCATCAATTGCGAACAGATTGAACCCATTCAGTAATGCTTGTCAACATCTCTGAATTCAAACGACAGTTTAGGCATTTAGGTTGTTAGATAAAGATATTGATGCATCACGACAGTGGGGCAATATTACATTTATCTTTGAGTTCTAGACCGCGCTTAAATTGAATCTTGAATAGTTGCTCAGTCCTTAACTCGAAATCACCGGTGAATGACCTTGATCTAGTGCCTTTCTCATATTGAATTTATCATCGTTCATTTGCTGTTTCGTTTCATTGTTTAATTACAACCAATCCCCATTTTATCTTAGCTTTAAATTAGAATCCATAGTTTCATAGTGTAACCTTGGTCTTTGAGGATTCGATACCTATTGTATTACTGCGATTGTCTGTGCACTGGCAGCTTTATTCTGGGTTAAAACTTATACCATCAAGTTTTTGGCGCCGTTGCCGGGGACCAATTGCGTTGCCTTAGAAATTCAATTTTATTTATAGTCTAAGAATTTTTGCTAATTTCGTTTTTTGTTTTTATTTTCTTTTGCGTGTGTTTCAGGTGCATGAACAGTAGAAGAACAAGAAGAAATATCACCGAATCGTTAATCAGTCTCTCGAACGAAGAGTTAGCTCGCCTTAAATGTCAAAACCGTCAGGAAAGAAACTCACCTAATCCGGACATTATGGCTGATCAGGAAGCAATGAACACTCAGTTACAGTTGTTAAGGGATCAGATTGCTCAGTTGCAAAGAGATCGACCACAAGCTCCACAAGTACAACCGGGTATAGGGGATTCGGATAATCTCCATGCGTTTTATCTGAACCGTTCGACCATTGTTTCACCAGCAATTCAGAGGCAAGACTTTGAGATCAAGCCTCAGATGATCTCGTTGGTGAAACAACACTTGTTCCATGGATTACCGGCTGAGATACCGATGGACCACATCGAGAACTTCGAAGAAATCTGCAGCACTACGGGGTCTAATGGGGTACCGAGTGAGTTTTTGAAGTGCAAGTTGTTCCCATTCTCACTTTTGGACAAGGCTCTTAGATGGTTGAAGTCATTGCCAGCCGGTTCTTTGATGACATGTGATGAGGTTAGAGCTGCATTCTTGGACCATTTCTACACCAAGTCCAAGACAACATCTTTGAGGAACAAGATCTCATCCTTTCAACAACATTCTGGTGAAGCTTTCTGTGAAGCCTGGGAAAGACTGAAGGAGTACCGTAGGGAGTGTCCTCATCATGGTTTCAAGGACGAGCAAATTCTGGGGATTTTCTATGATAGAGTTGAGTGGGATTATCGGAATGCTCTAAATGCTGCGAGTAATGGAGACTTCATGACCAAAACTAGAGATGGTGCTTTTGAGCTGATTGAGAACCTTGCCGCAAGCTCTAACAACAAGGCCCCTGAGTATGATAGAACCAGGAAGGTTAATAGTGTGGACACTCAGAAGATTGATGAGCTGATAGCGAAGGTTATTCTACTTCTACGCGAGAATCAAAGACCGGTAAAGCTTGTGGAGGAGAATGAGGGTACGCTTATCCCTCAAGAGTTTGAAGATGATGAAGATGTTGGAGTTCAAGAGGTTAACTTCGTGAATGGTCTAGGATATCAGAATCGTGGGTTTAACCCCAACTATCGGAGCCACCCCAACCTCTCCTACCGAACCACCAATGTCGAGAACCCACAAGACCAAGTCTATCCGCAACAAAGAGGTACGAATCAGAATACACGAGGCCAAGGATATCAGAAGTTCTACTCCAGCAACACTCAAGGGAAGCAATTCATCCCTAACCAGAATAAGAATTGGTTCCAAGGAGGGAACCAACAACAATTCACTCCGCCCCAACAAGCTGTTACCGCGCCCACATCTCAAGACGAGTTGAAGAGTCTTATGCAGCAGCTGATGGTAGACCAACAAAAGGCATCTACTGAGATTAATGCCAAAGAAGATCACATGTACAATGATCTAAATGCGAAGAACGAGGCTGTTACCGCGCATGTGAAGAAATTGGATACTCAAGTAGCTCAAACCGCCGAGGCTATTAAGAGACCAGTTGGGTCTCTTCCAGGACACGGTGAAGCTAATCCGAGGAAGGAATATCAAGTGAATGCTATTGTATAATGGATTCGGATAATCCCCATGCGTTTTATCTGAACCGTTTGACCATTGTTTCACCAGCAATTCAGAGGCAAGACTTTGAGATCAAGCCTCAGATGATCTCGTTGGTGAAACAACACTTGTTCCATGGATTACCGGCTGAGATACCGATGGACCACATTGAGAACTTCGAAGAAATCTGCAGCACTACGGGGTCTAATGGGGTACCGAGTGAGTTTTTGAAGTGCAAGTTGTACCCATTCTCACTTTCGGACAAGGCTCTTAGATGGTTGAAGTCATTGCCCGCTGGCTCTTTGAAGACATGGGATGAGGTTAGAGATGCGTTCTTGGACCATTTCTACACCAAGTCCAAGACAGCGTCTTTGAGGAACAAGATCTCATCCTTTCAACAACATTCGGGTGAAGCTTTCTGTGAAGCTTGGGAGAGACTTAAGGAATACCGTAGGGAGTGTCCTCATCACGGTTTCAAGGATGAGAAGATTCTGGGAATCTTCTATGATGGAGTTGAATGGGATTATCGGAATGCTCTAAATGCTGCGAGTAATGGAGACTTAATGACCAAGACAAGAGATGGTGCATTTGAGCTGATTCATAACCTTGCTTCAAGCTCCAGCAACAAGGTTCCTCAGTATGATAGGTCCAGGAAGGTCAATAGTGTGGACACTCAGAAGATTAATGAGCTGACAGCGAAAGTTAATCTACTTCTACGCAAGAATCAAAGATCGGTAAAGCTTGTGGAGGAAAATGAGGTTACCCCCAACTATCATAGCGACCCCAACCTCTCTTATCGAAGCACCAATGTCGAGAACCCACAAGACCAAGTATATCCACAACAAGGAGGGAACCAACAACAATTCACTCCACAACAAGCCCCTTCCGCGCCTACATCTCAAGACGAGTTGAAGACTCTCATGCAGCAGCTGATAGTCAACCAACAAAAGGCATCTACTGAGATCAATGCCAAGGTCGATCACATGTACAATGACCTAAATGCGAAGTACGAGGCTGTTACCGCGCATGTGAAGAAATTGGATACTCAAGTAGCTCAAACCACCGAGGATATTAAGAGACCAGCTGGGTCTCTTCCAGGACACGGTGAAGCTAATCCGAGGAAGGAATATCAAGTGAATGCTATCGAGTTGAGGAGTGGAAAGAAGTTGGTACCGCCTACGGTCACAAGCTCTCAAGTTAAGCCTAAGGAGAAGATTACCGAGCACCAGACTCAAGAGGATGATCTTTCTGAGAAGGATATGCATAAGGAGATTGGTTCAAGCTCAGGGACACCTCAAGATTCAGTTCCGATAAATGCTGCAAAAAAATTTCCGAGCACCCGCTCTCTGACAGAGAGCACCTACTCGCACAGGGAGCTCCCATGAAAATTTCAGAAACTCCGCCCGAGCGAATTTATGTACCCAAAGTGCCTTACCCAGTACCTCCTAAGAAATCTAGGAAGGATTTGGAGAATGCTAAGTGTAAGGAGATGCTTAAGGATTTGACGGTGAAGCTTCTTTTAGTTGATGCCTTGCAAATTATACCGTCACTCAAGAGGTACATGAAGGAATTGGTTGCCGGTAAGATCGTTGAAGAGGAGAGTGTGATGATGGTTTCTAAGGAGTGTAAGGTGATGACAAAGAAAGGTGATCTAGGAAGATTTGTGATTTCTGTAAAGATTGGGCCTTGCACGTTTGCATGCTCATTGTATGACTTAGGATCCATCGTTAATTTGATGTCATATTCTATCGCTAAGCATTTGGGCTTCACCGAGCCCAAACCCACCAAGATTTCATTGATTTTTGCGGATCGGTCTACAAAGCTTCCGCTGGGTATCATAGAGGATTGGCACGTCCGAATTGGGGATACTCTTAATCCCAGCTGATTTTGTCGTTCTAGAGCTTGATGAAGAACCTAAGGATCCGTTGATTTTGGGCAGAGCTTTCTTATGCACAGCACGTGCCATTATTAATGTCGAAGAAGGCATAGTGGATCTTCATCTAGGAGACATAGTAGTTCGGTTTGAGATGAGCAAGCTCCTCAAGAGACCGATGATAGATGGGCACACGTTTGTTGTCCATGATGGATCAGAGATATTAGAGGATGAGGTTGAAGAGATTCTAGCAAAGGATCCGCTTGAAGTCGCATTGACTAAAGCCGAGGGTGAACATGGTTTTCTGAGTGAAGACACCCAAGGATTCACTAAGTTTCTGGATTCTAACATCCGAGTGGATAAGGAAGTTGAGTTTCTAAGTCTGGGAGAGAGCACAAAAATCGGGGATATGCGAGCACCCCAACGAGCACCTGCTCTGACAGAGCGAGCACCTGCTCCAGAAAAATCTACTATTCACATTTCTTGGAGTGAGCTCCAAAGCTAGAATTGAAGACCCTCCCAGCAGGGCTCAGAATACACCTAGAGGATGAATCAATAACTTTTATCGAGCATCAGAGACGGTTAAATCCGAGTCTCAAGGATGTCGCCAAGAAGGAGATAATGAAACTTTTAGATGCTGGTGTGATTTATGCTATATCTGACAGTAAGTGGGTCAGTCCTGTGCATGTTGTGCCTAAGAAAGGAGGTATCACGGTAATTAAAAATGATAGGAACGAGTTGATACCGACTAAAACAGTAACCAGACATAGGATATGTATAGATTATCAGAAATTGAATGCTGCTACTCGCAAGGATCATTTTCCTTTACCATTTATCGATCAGATGCTTGAGCGTCTAGCTAACCATCCTTATTACTGTTTCTTAGATGGTTATTCAGGTTTCTTTCAGATCCCTATCTACCCAGAGGACCAAGAGAAGACGACGTTCACATGCCCTTATGGCACTTTCGCGTACCAACGCATGCCTTTCGGTTTGTGTAACGCCCCTGCAATGTTTCAACGTTGTATGATGTCCATATTTATTGACCTCATTGAGGATATTATGGAAGTGTTTATGGATGACTTTTCTGTGTATGGGAGTTCTTTCTCTGTGTGTTTGTCTAATTTGTTCAGGGTGTTGCACAGGTGCGAGGAGAAGCATCTTGTTCTCAATTGGGAGAAGTGTCACTTCATGGTACGAGATGGGATAGTGCTTGGGCACCGAATATCAGAGAAATGGATTGAAGTTGACAAAGCAAAGATAGAAGTGATGATGGGTTTACAACCGCCTACTACGGTTAAGGGAATCCGAAGCTTTCTAGGACATGCTGGGTTCTACCGTCGATTCATCGAGGATTTCTCCAAGATTGCTAGACCTCTCACTAGATTGTTGTGTCAAGAGGTGAAGTTTGACTTTGATAGTGACTGTTTGGTTGCGTTTCACACCATCAAGAGTGCCTTGGTTAGTGCACTGATAGTACAACCGCCGGATTGGGAACTACCGTTTAAAGTCATGACTGATGCGAGTGATTTTGCTGTGGGAGCTGTTCTGGGTCAGAGGAAAGACAGTAAGCTCCATGTGATATATTATGCTGGTCGGACGATGGATGATGCTCAATGTCGGTATGGTACTACCGAGAAGAAGTTATTAGCGATTGTTTTTGCTTTTGAGAAGTTCAGATCGGATCTCGTCGGGTCTAAGGTAACTGTTCACACCGATCACGCCGTATTGAAGTATTTGCTTACCAAGAAGGATGCAAAGCCCATAATTTTGAGGTGGATTTTGTTGCTTCAAGAGTTCGATCTTGAGATTAGAGATAAGAAAGGGTCCGAAAATGGAGTTACGAATCATTTGAGTAGGTTACAGGTTGAAGATAGGATGCCTATGGATGATAGTCTACCGGATGAGTACATTTATTTGATCAAAATCTGTAACAGTTTCCGAGCACCAGATCGAGCACCTTATCGCAAGCATTGTTCTTTTGCGGAATGATTCAGAGTGCTCAACCTCCGAGTTTCCCTTGGTTTGGTAAGTTTGCTAACTTCCTGGCTGCTGAAAAGGTTCCTGAGAACCTAACGGGAAGCGAGAGAAAGAAGTCCTTCCGCGATGTTAGGCGCTACTTTTGGGATGAGCCGTATTTGTACAAGCATTGTTCGGATGGACTCTATAGGAGATGCGTATCAGAGGCAGAGATCCCTGGGATCTTACAACATTGTTACGGTTCGTCTTATGCTGGGCATTTTGCCACATTCAAGACAGTTTCGAAAGTGTTACAAGCCGGTTTTTGGTGGCCAACGATGTTCCGGGATGCGAATTGATTTGTGTCTAAGTGTGATGCCTATCAGAGACAAGGGAACATCAGCAAGCGTAATGAGATGCCTCAGAACATCATTCTGGAAGTGGTGGTTTTTGATGTATGGGGGATTGACTTCATGGGACCTTTTCCATCCTTGTATGGAGATAAGTACATTCTAGTAGTTGTTGATTACGTCTCCAAGTGGGTTGAAGCGCTGGCTAGCCCGAAAAATGAAGCTAGCGTGGTTGTCAAGATGTTCAAATCCATGATATTTCCGAGGTTTGGAGTCCTAATAGTGGTGATAAGTGATGGAGGTACACACTTCATAAACAAGATTTTTGAGAACTTGTTAAAGAAGAACGGTTATACGCATAAGGTAGCTTCTCCTTATCACCCTCAAACAAGTGGTCAAGTTGAGATCTCAAACAGGGAGATAAAGAATATCCTGCAGAAAACAGTGGGTGTCACGCGTAAGGATTGATTAAGGAAATTGGATGACGCTTTCTGGGCGTATATAAACGCATATAAGACTCCGTTGGGGACAACGCCTTTTCATTTGGTGTATGGAAAGGCATGCCATCTTCAGGTGGAGTTGGAATACAAAGCAGCATGGGCTGTTAAGATGCTCAACTTTGACATCCTTAGTGCATCCAAGAGGAGATCCATGCAGCTGCATGAGTTGGAGGAGATTAGGCATCTCGCCTATGACAACTCTAGAATCTATAAGGAGCGGACCAAGGCTTACCATGACAAGAGGATTATTTCCCGGACCTTTGCTCCTAATGATCAAGTCTTGTTGTTCAACTCACCCCTCAGGTTGTTTCCAGGCAAGCTTAAGTCAAGATGGTCGAGTCCGTTCACGATCAAAGAAGTAAGACCACACTATGTTGCTGGACAATAAAGGAGGTGAGTTTGTCGTGAATGGTCAGCGAGTCAAGCCATATCTCGCTGACACATGCATTGGAGAAGGTGGATCTATTCCCCTCAGCAACCCTCCTCACGCCTAGACAGTCTACAAAGTCGAGCTAACGACTTAAAACAAGCGCTTGATGGGAGGTAACCCATCGGTAAGGTTTCTTGTACATAATTCGATTTTTATTTCAATTTATTACTAACATTTTACTTGTGTTTTCAGTACTTGAATTCTAAAAAAAAAAAACAAGGGGGGAGGGAATTTTTCGCGAGCACCTGCTCAAAATAGGGACAAGGCGCTGCATAGTCTCTGGAAACGCGACCGGTCGATCCGCAGGATTGGACCGGTCGGTCTCACGTTTCACCCGAAACGTCTAAAGTCTCTGGAGATGAGACCGGTCGGTCCCATATACCGACCAGCCGATCCAGAGGATTCAAGGGATCGATCCGCAGAGGTTGGGACCGATCGATCCCATACGCGGATCAGAACACGAGCAGCCTCTGGAAACACGACCGACCGGTCTAGTATCGGGACCGGTCGGTCCCGTGCCCGAGCACCCAATCCAACTTTCCTTTTCCTTTACAAAAAAAAAAAACATTAAATTTTTACTAACCTACTTTCTTTCTTCTTTTTGCAGCGCTGCAACCCCCCCCCCCCCCCCCCCCTCCCTCTCCCTCATGCCAAAGCTCTTCAATCACCTTCCAGCCTCCGATCAATCTTATCCTTCTCCACCGCCGGAATCTCCGCTCCGGTCAACCTCTCTCTCCGCCATTTCACACAACCGCCGTTCATCACCACCACCGAGTTCTTCTCCTTTCACCGAGACTCACCTTCTCCACCGCCAAGCTTCTCTTGTCGCCGTTCACTCATTGCCTCCAAGGATGAGATTTGGTAACAAGGGCAAAGGAACAGCTTCTTCCTCCACTGCTCAGAGACCCTCCACGCACCCTTGGCCTCTCCCCGAGAACACTCCGTTCGATCTTGGCACCGATGATCTCCCAAATACCTCACTCACCGTTTGGGACAAAATCGACGTACACCACTACAACCGTCTCTTGGATTTGAAGCTTGAACCGACTAGGTTCTTGTGTGAGGATACATTGCAACAATTAGGCCTTAAAGATCTAGTGCGTAGCCTTCTCTTCAACGCGCGTTGCATGAGTTTTGCTTTGGAAGAGGATGTGCTTTACCCAGATATCACTAGGCAGTGCCTTGCCACCGCCACGCTCACGTATGCCAACCCGGAGAATCCATCCTTTGATGAGGCTACATTCTTGTTCTTTGTTGGAGGAACGAGATACGAGATCTCGATGAGCGACTTTTGCATCATATACGGTTTTTGCGAGACTGACAAAAAGTTGGAGTGCCCGAGGAGATTCAAAGAGTCCAAAACGTTTTGGAAACTCATAGCTTAAGGAGAATACTCGAGCAACTCCGCAAGCCAAAACCGCCTCCGTCATCCGCTCTTCGTATCGTCGCAAGAATATTCAGCAATATGCTGTCTGCCCGAGTCGATGGAAACAAGGTCCACCTTGATGAATTGATTCTTTTTTTTGAGGTTGTGGACCAATATTGGGCGATGGGAACACGGAGCAGTTCGAGGATCATCGCTTTAACATGGGCATCCGTTTTGCCGAGGCGATTTGTGCTGTCAAAAACGCCTCCACTTTGACCGTCAAGGGACCTAGAGTTGAGCGTATTGGAAGCTTGCTCACCTCACTATTCTTCCATCTCAGGGTTGGATTTGAAGCACCTGCTCAACTCTAAGATCATCATCAAGCCGAGCATGTACCAATTCATCACGGCAAACGGGGAAGCCAATTTCATTGAGCTTCCGAATATGGCCATCACACAGCTCAATACCATGGATGATCTTGCGTTTTGGCCGCCTCCGGGGTACCTTGTGCCAAATCCGAGCCGTTCTTCTTCAGCCGCCAGACCGAGCACCTGCTCGCAACTCAACTTCGACGATACTAGCCCTTCAATCCCACGCCTGACATAACACACCATCCCCCCCCCCCCCCCCCCCAAAGGTGAGTTTGATCTCCCACACATCTCTGATGATGCTGATGGTGCTGAGTATAGGAAGTGGATGATCTAATCCACGAAGAAGAACAATAGCCTCATGCAGAGGATTATGGAAACACTATCCAAGGGATGTTGTCACGCCACGGCAGCAAGGGACGCTCAGCCAGTTCCCTCAAGCTCAACCTCAGGCTCGGGTTAGCCATTGGCAAGGAAGAAGCGGAGGACGCGCGGCGAAGGAGGCGATGAAGCTTCCACTCGGTGATATCTCTTTCACCCTTCTATCATCATTGTATTATCCATTTTATTTATCTTTTTCTTGTGTCACCAGTCTCCTAAACTTTTTCACACCGGAGATGGTGTGATTTAAGTCCGGGGAGCGGTCTTGTTGTTGTGTTTGCTTTTTATTTTATTTTTGTTTTATTGAGTCAAAACTTTGTAGAGAATTAGGACTTTATCTTATGATGATATTTGAACTATCTAAATTTAACCTTCTCTCTAGTGACCATTTTTACATAGCATGGGTACAAGGAACAGCTGGGACACTTCGATGCACTATCTTCCAGGTTTCAGATTGACCAAAATTTCCTCTGGTTATTTGCACTAGATTAGGGAAACGAACCATATTTAGGACTCTTTATTATTATTACCACTCTTGTTGTTCCTGAATAACTAGCTCATTTTTAGCTAGTACCCTCCTTAACCTTTACCTCTTTTCAAACTCCTCGCCTTCTTGTGACTTCATTGTCACATGTGCAACATATGCGCAAAAAGGCTGGAGAGAATCAAGTCGAGACTGCATCTAAATCACACTTTCTGAAGATCGAGCACCTGCTCCCAAAGATCGAGCACCTGCTCCGAAGTCATTTAGCAACTACTTCTATTTTCAGAAGATGATTTTATAATGAGGAAAGAATAGCAATGATGAGCTCCACTTGGATATATGCATCAACTCTATCTATCTTTGTGTTTGAGAGACACATGCTTGTAATGTAAGCCCTCTTCATCAAAAAAATAAAAATAAAAATAAAAATCGATGATGAAGAGTGGTAAATCTGTAAAATAAATGTGTCTCTCGGTACAGCGAGTGTACCTAAGGTGGACGATGGCTAGATGAGACGTTAGAGAGATTTGGAGAAGAAATAGTGGTTTAGAGAATGTGGATATCAACGTACTCATTTTCTCTTGCAATTTTGTGCGATATCCTGCATCCTCTACGAAACATCGGGTAACCCTTAAACACTCTAAACACCATGAACTCCTCCTCTAAATGGACTTAAACCCTAAGCGCCGTCTTCCCTGAAAATGTGCCTTTAGCGAGATCCTCACGCATACTTTGAGTGCGTTGAGTTTGTGTTTGGGAAATGGCTTGCTTGAGAAATGTTTTGAGGTTGTTTTGGTAAAGCTTTGCTATTCGTAATATGAATTACGTGGTCTACAGATTGAAGGTTATTCGGTTCACTGAGGATAAAAGAGTTCATGCGTTTACAAACCTCTCTCCTTTACTTATTTCTGAATTTGTTTGAGGACAAACAAAGATCTAAGTCCGGGGAGTTGATATATTAGTATTTTAGTCTCTTTCACGTGTCGTTTTCAATTTGTTTTCGGTTCTTTCTAGTTCTTTTTGGGTCTTTTCAGGTTCTAGGAGGCTCTCAAGCATGGAATGGAGTCATTGGGGGTCATTGGGGCAAAAGGGACAAATCTGGAGAAAAGATGGCATTTTTCATAACCGAGCACCTGCTCGGCCTGGAGCGAGCACCTGCTCGCACGAGGGCTCGAAGAGTGGAAGCTCCCTGGAAACAGGACCGGTCGATCCAATCCAGTAGACCGACTAGTCCCGACACTCGAAGTCCCGAAGCCAAAGTTCTCTAGAATCAGGAACGACCGATCCGAACAAAGGGACCGACCGGTCCTGACACTCGAAGACCCGAAGACCATAGCTGTTTGAAGACAGACCGACCGGTCCGGAACGAGACCGACCGGTCGGTCACCCAGAACTAAGTTACCCTAATTTTTACTATAAATAAGAGGAGCCACCTCCTGATCAGGGAGAAAAAAAGAACTTTCATTTTTCTATTGCACGTTTTTGAGAGACTAAGACTCATTTCCTCCAAGTTTTTGAGATTCTTTAAGTGTTCTTTATTCTGTTGGATTTGCTTGTAAGATTTGAAGAATTATCCTACGATATCTATTGAGAAGAATTCTAAAACCCTTATCTCTTTTATTATCATTATGAATTCTTCTCCATTGATTGATGCGTTTTTAATCTCCATGGTCGAGTAGTCTCATAGCTAGATTAAGGTTTTCAATGGTGATTTAGGATGATTAGTGACTGAGCCAAGTAGGATAAACATTATATGTCTTCATCAATTGGGATTCGTAATGCATAGATTAATTTGATCACCTAGTCTATGATTTCAAGTTAAACTTATTCACGACAGTGCTCTAGGTTGCTAGAGAAACCATTGGTGTGTAACCAACGACAGTTGATTGTTACCATCAATTGTGAACAGATTGAACCCATTAGATAATGCTTGTCAACATCTCTGAATTCAAAGTACAGTTTAGGCATTTAGGTTGTTAGATAAAGATATTGATGCATCACGACAGTGGGGCAATATTACATTTATCTTTGAGTTCTAGACCGCGCTTAAATTGAATCTTGAATAGTTGCTCAGTCCTTAATTCGAAATCACCGGCGAATGACCTTGATCTAGTGCCTTTCTCTTACTGAATTTATCATCGTTCATTTGATGTTTCGTTTCATTGTTTAATTACAACCAATCCCCATTTTATCTTAGCTTTAAATTAGAATCTATAGTTTCATAGTGTAACCTTAGTCTCTGAGGATTCGATACCTATTGTATTACTGCGATTGTCTGTGCACTTGCAGCTTTATTCTGGGTTAAAACTTATACCATCAGTTTGATATTTTCTTTTTTCTTTAATTTGTTTTTTTATGTTAAATTTCTCTTTATTAATTATTTTCAACTAAATATATCATATACAAGGTTCAAAATTTCGCTAGGCGTGAGTCGGGCGTTCGGGGAGAGCCTAGCGCTTAATTCATTAAGCGGGGATTACTCGAGAATTAATCGGGGATTAGTTTTACGGATTTATTTATATTTAGGTTTATATATAAGTTATACTCCCTCCGTTTCATATTAAGTGTCATTTTGAAAAATGTATCTCGTTAATATTTGGATGTATTTAACTCAAAACACATCCAGATATATTTCAGATACATTTTATCAAAACGACATTTAATATGAAACGGAGGGAGTACTACATTATTTATGAGAAAATCATTTAGTGCAGTGGTTGAGATGGATGAATAAGTCTTCCAATGCGCGAGTTCGAATCCTGCAATGATCATTTTTGGTGTTTATTTTCAATTGTCCTTTAATGAAGGGTATATTTGTAATTTCGCTTCATCTTCTTCCTCAATGTTTCAATCTGCAACCCTAGCTGTGGCGGCTACTCAAACTTTTCATCGTTTTTTTCGTGTTTCTTCACGTTGTTAAGCCAAAAAAATATAGATTTAGAACATATTAATCAATTACTAACATTAAACGGAGAAAAAAATCAAAACTTTTTCATCATTTCCGATCTTTTAACCGATTTTGGTAAAAGCCCGGCGGTTCCTGGCCGCCGAATGTCGATCCGCCGCGTAAACGGCCGCGGCGGCCGCGTTTTCGAACATGGATCTTATATAACTATTCTTATAGAAGTTTTGTGCAATTTGTAAAATTACTTTATGTTTTTTTCTATTTTAACTTATTTCCTTTTGGATAATTAACAATTTGATATTGAAAAATTTACATATTTAAATAATTGACATATGTTATAATCTAGTCGACTATTTAATACGTGTCGCTATCTTGTGAGATACAATTTTGCGCGTTTTCTTTTATATAATAAGATAACTATTACTTTTTCTAATGGGTTTAATTGGTTTTTCTGTTAATATATTAAGGATAGCAATATAAGGAAATTCCGTATTAAAGTTTTAGTGGTGAGATTTCTTATTAAACTTTCAAAATTATTGTTTTTGAAAAGTTTAGGAATATTCATTCATTTGTATTTGGTAGTGGGTTTGGAATAATCAAATATATATTAGTTGAAAAGAAATGTGTTTGGCAATGAAGATAAAAAAAATTAATAAGAAAAATTGTGAAACACTGCCTATTTTCTATATGAATCGGATGATCTTCGACTTTCACATTACTAGAGGAACCAAAGAAGATTGGAGGGAGTACAACGTGGCAAAAGGAGGAGAGAGACGTGCACCAGCGGGAGGGAACAACAAAAAATCTGTCTACAAAGTTCCCAGCAAAAAGTGGGTCCCACCTTCGAACAGCTTTCCATCTTTAACTGATTCGATCATCTCCGTTTCAGTAGTGTGAACGGCTGGAATTCTTGTGGGTCCTACTTCCTCTCAGTTTTCTTTCTATTTTTGAATAGTACTTACTTGGCAAATTAGTATTTTTTTTTTTCTATGTGGGCCATTGGCCGGCCCACTTAGCCATATACCTCTCTGCTGGAGGTGGGAGTCGAACACGGGACTCCATGGGTGCCGAACGAGTGGATAGACCACTGGAATATAAGTCATTCGGCGGCAAATTAGTATATTGTTTTGACTTTTGAGAAGTTTCTTTTTTTCATCTAAAATACTTTTATTTTAAATCATGGAATAAACTTCAAATGATTACAATATCGATACTAAAGCCCAAACATGGTGAGCATAACCCCAAAAATAACTGGAAAGCAGAGCCTGCAAAAATTATCGAGAAGCTAATTCTTAACAATAAGGACATGAAACACAATTGCAAATAAACTGAAAGTGCGGATACATATGAAACCGCAAACAAAAAAACTCTGAAGTCGACGACGAAGCCAGAAGCAACCGCGAAGAAAGAGCCCCCAAATACAACAAATAGCAGAAACAAGGAACCATAAACGGGAATCTAAACCCCTACCCACCTAATCTTCACCCTCAAGACTCTACATCTAGAAATTTGCATTTCCACACAAGGTTAGCCTTACAAGAACTGACCATGAAAGATCTTATAGAAGTAGAGAAAAAGAGATAGCGAAGAATTTACTAAATAGTATCAGAGCCCGAACAAACGCTCCCCCCCCCCCCCCCGAACCGAAATCGATCCGGCCCAACGAAAGATACCCGATTGATCTTACCCAAAATTAATCCTAGACATGGATATTGTCGAGATTAATGGCTAGACGGGCCATTATCTCGAGGGGGAGTGTGAAGAATATTGTCTCACATCGGAAGTGGGAAGGGACATTGAACGATATATAAGAGGATTGGACCTCTCCACTCATTGCCAATTAGTTTTGAGTTGGAAGCCCATGAAACTTAACAGATCTACAGCAAAAACAGATTATTCATTAACACTAAAGGCAGTGGAAGGAGCCCGGCACATGTAATAGAAACATCACAATAAATAGATGTTAAACGAATAAATTTCAACCCGACCCAAACATCGACTACGCACACACACACAACATAAAGCAAGAGCATACCAAATCCTAACGAGAGGAACCCAAACACATGAATAAAAGGAGACTGAACAAATTAGACAATTAAACAAACAAAACACTACTAACCCAAAGATCCGAGAATATTTAGACCTAACCAGCAAGAAAACTCAGACTACAAGCACGCATAACCACATCAGAGACACATAGCAAACGACCACCATAAACCTACCAAAAACCAACCCAAATCCGAAGACAGAACCGAAACAAAGACGTCACGGAACAACCCATGCACCCAGATTTGACGAACCAGCACCGGAGGCTACGGTGAAATCAATCGTCAACCCTCAAGGGAATGGTATCACCAGAAGACGAGGTCCGCTCCTACGACGATGGCTATGACATTCTGGTTTCAGGGCATATGCAGTATATGCGCTATATACGGAGAAGCTTAAAAAAATTGATTTGGGTACCTATGTCACCAAAAGTGCACTTATCTTTTCGGCCAAAGGTCTTGAGAAAATTCCAGAGTTAAGTATGCTTGAGCTGGAGCAATTTAATGATGGGTGACCTACTGGGAAGTCATTTCTAGTACCGTGTGAGTGAGGTCAAAACACGGGGAAATATCACGTGATAATTTTTAGGGTCAGTAAACATGACTTCCGAGCCTTCCGGACTAACGTACTGATCGTGAGATAGGGTGGACCCTCAGGCAGAGAGTGAACAGGGGGCCATGGAAGGGGCGGTCGGGGCATTATAAGTGGTATCAGAGAGAACCCTGACAACTATGTTAGTCAGATTGTCGGGGTTAACGATCTTGGTATGCTTGTGACACTCCGGTTTCAGGGCATATGTAGTATATACGCTATATGCAGAGAGGCTAAAAAAATTAATTTGGCTACCTATGTCACCAAAGGTGCACTTATCTTTTTGGTCACATGTCTTGAGAGAATTACAGAGTTAAGCGTGCTTGAGCTGGAGCAATTTAAGGATGGGTGACCTACTTGGAAATCATTTCCAGTACCGTGTGAGTGAGGACAAAACGCGGGGAAAGATCACGTGGTGACTTGTAGGGTCAGTAAACATGACTTCCGAGTCTCCCAGACTAACGACCCAACCGTCGGACAGAGTGGGCCCATGGGTCGAGAGTAGATGGGGGCCCATGGATGGGGGCGGTCGGGGCGTTATAATGGCCATAAAGCGGAAGCTTATCATCTGAACCATTTAAGGAAATAAAGCCAAAAAACATGAAAGGAAGGAAGACTGACCAGCGTCAGAGCTAAAAAAGCCACCGCACGCCGGTCAAAACAGCATCGCACGTGAAATAACAAGATTTTTTTTAATTACTAATTCTCAAGTAATGCACATAAAGCATTAAACCAGTGGAAGACAATAAACCATTCATTCAAAATTACACAAACAATTCCAGAATCACTAGCAACCTAACGAGAAATCCTAAACAATAATTCTAACTCAAATACATAACACGGGTCCCTAGATCAACCTCCTCTTCATAGACAAGATTCGACGATCACATCTCATACCTGCAACAGATGGAAAAATGTGTTGCGTGAGTATTATCATAAATACTCAGTGAGCTGGTCATACAACCTACGACGTATCACTCAGGCATAAGAAATAACAATTACACATCAACGATCAATAATACGAATAATCAAAACATTTTACAAAACACAAATATGGTATCGATTGACACCCAACACTAGTTTCGATCGACGCCTCAATAACTCTGTTGTCAATCGACACATCCACTAGGTGTCGATCGAAACCTCAATCGTAAACACATAACAGAAAATAACTAGTATCGATCGACACAACCACTAGGTGTCGATCAACACCTTAATCGCTGAACACAGAATCGAGCATATCCTCTCATGGGTTAATCTCTTGTTCATCAAGCGATCACTGCAATGATAAACACATCACGATAGCAACATTACAAACATCACAAAGATAACACCATATCTCAACACAAATCATCTACAAGGTAATCACACTAAACAATCTTACTCCTCAGCCCTAGAAACCATGGTCGCGCACTCACCTTGGCAAATCGTAGAAGGAAAGAATATGAACACGAGATCAGCGACTCGAACCCTCATAGCCTTTGACCTCCCACGCAAACACCGAGGAACGCTTCCTCTAACACCTAGAACTCACAACTAGGGTTTTTCCTAAACCCAAATAAGATTTCCAAAAGAATCAGAATGAACGCACAGACTTAAAAAGAACACAGAGCTCGGAGCTTACCTCCAAATTCAGATCAGAAACCTAATCTGAAATCAAGACCGAAAGAACTTTCCAAAGGTATATAAATCCTCTCATGACTCCCTCTAAATCACAGGGAAAACGCTTCCCAAAACAACTGATCGAAACCCAAAACTGCACTGACCACTCACGGGAAAACAACCATAACTCGTTAGCTATAGATCGGAACGATAATCCGCTTTCTCCTATATATAGATAAGAGAAAGGAAAACATACTTACGAAATTTCACACCGATCAAACCTGATTTGATTGTCTGTTCTTCCTCCTCTCTGTCATCTCCTTTCTCTTGATCTCAACGAGCAAAACACCCTCAAGAACACTCCAATCTTATATCTCTCTTTCTTTCCACGCGTTTTTCCTCTCTGAAAAACGAAGGCTTCTCGACTAAAGAAATTATATACGAAGCCATGAGTTCTAAACCCTTTAACAGAGCAAAACCGCAATTGAAAAATCCAAACTAACTAGTATCGATCGATACCTCTTCATAGTGTCGATTGACACCTCTGAAATTCCACAATTCCCGTTCGCGGTTGTCACAGCCGGCGAGATCTCCTAGCAAAGGCCAAGGCGGCTAGGGCAACCTCAGAGAAAAAGTTGTATGTATCATTGATCTTTTTCCGTTTGGTCTGACTTTTGCAAAGTTTAACTGAGAATACGATACGACACACACAAAAACTAGGAATATGATAACTCTTGGTTGATTAGTTTTGAGTCTGACGACAAAAAAAAAAAAAGTTATAAGTTTTGGGTATTCTTTGAATTTATTAAAAACTCGAGAATTCGCCTACGATTCGTAACGACTAAAGATAAGCGATTTCGTGAAGGTAGTATATTCATTCCTAATCAAAAGATCCATATATCTCTCGATCCATAATTTCAAAGTTATAAGGAAGATTTATATTTGATTCTCGTGTTACTGGTACTATATATCAATTTACTGATTTGTAACATAAAACTAGATAACTTCAACCAGGTGACTTCCCGCGTTACAAGCAGAAATAATAACTGAAAACAAATTTACAATAATTTGATATTGTGTGTATGATAGTATAAGTCATTTTTCATATCTACTATAAAAATTGTGTTTAAAAGCAATTTGATATTGTGGGTATGATGATATAAATCATTTTGATATTACTTATTTTTATTAAATACCAAATAAATTATAGAACTTTATTTAATGCTTAAATATTTATGATTATCAGTCAGAAATATTATTAGGTTAAAGTGCGTAAAATTTCTAATTTTTGAATAATATTATTAAAAATAAAACATAATATACTATTGATGATTTGCTATGGTTTGTTTTTAGTCTTTTTCGCTTTTAAATCAAAATATCTTTTTTCGAATAATTGTTATAGGATTTTTTGTTAGGTCTTAAGTAATAGTAGATTATAAAATGCTTATAATTATATTTTGTCATTTGTGTAGTACTTGGTATATAAAGTTTGATATTTAATATAGAAAATATAAATCACCTAAACCAATAGTTTAAAGTATACTTATTTGTTTCATAAACATGTATAACTCTTTACAACAACAAAAAAGTGTAACTGATATGTATTTGAATTGTAACATAATTATGAACTATATTAAATTTGCCATGTTCGAATTAATTTTAAAAAATTTCAAATACACATAGTGATCTAAGATTTCTCTAGTAATATCAAAAGGCACAAGCTGCTAATTGTTTTTTAAAAAATCAATGATAATTTTGAATTTTGTTTTAATAGATGACAAACACCAAATTGTAGAAAATGTTTATGTTATATAAATAGATGAGTAATCTCAAATAAGAAATTAGATAGTTACAAAATTTCAATCTTCTCAAAAAAAAATTAATCAAAAGATAATATATATATATATATATATATATATATATATAACAATTTCTCTTAAATTATTTTATTATTTTTGAATTTTCTTGTGTTATAAATGTTTTCTTTAAAAAATACTTATATTTTTGATATAAATTTGAAAAATGTTCTTAACAAAACAAAACAAAAGTTTTTTAAAAAAATTGCTAAGTCTTTTTTATAAATTTGAGTTAAGAAAATATTTATATAAAAAAGTGCTCTAAAAATTTTACATTCGTGGGTGGCTAGATCAAATATTGTCGTTAGAAGGTAGATATAATTTTAAAGGAAATTGTCATTAACACACTAATCAAAATACTTATATGAAATTTAATTTGTTATTTAGACCACTTAAATTGTCATTAGCTCACTAATCAAAATACTTATATCAAAATAGATTTATTATTCAGCCAACTAAACTTTTTGTCATATTACATTTTAGGGAATGTCATGTCATTTTAAAATTGTGAGAGTGAATGACATGATGATATGTAAGAATGTTAGGAGAAATCACCTCTCTAATAATATAAAGGGGATTTTTAAAATAAATATTAAAACAAATATAGTATAGGTTGAGAAAACACAGAGACCAAAAATAAGTACAACAACAAAGATCGAGATAAAACATGAATACGAGTCGTAATGCCGTATATATAATTTCTCTGGTGTATATTATAAGTCTAATAAATATGAGTAACTTGAAGTTGTTGGAATCACTTGGTGGCCTCACCAACAACCAAAGCGACATAGCCGTGAAGAGTTGAGGTGGCAAAGGTGAAGCTAATGCACGTGATACGATGGGCGATAGTGATACAAGCACGGTTCTTATTTTGCATGCCTATTAATAGTTGCCACGTGTGGACTCTCGTCTCTCTATACCTTTAAAAAGAAAAAAAAATTACGATCATTGACTAGTTAAATGGATCGATCAATCGTACTGTTTTGTAAAAGATGTCAGTGGAAAGTACCCTTAATAAATTCTGAAATAGTGGACCTTAAACTAGCTACGAAGCCATGCATTTTTAATATCAGGCCACCTATGTCGAAGCAAAAATGTTAGGTTGCGTGTGGGTTAGGACAGCAGATAATATACTTCTAATTTGCACCACTAGTTTATGTAAGGTGAATAATAAATAACAGTATCCTTAATGATATACCTCCAAAACCCTTTATTAGAGGTGCTCTTACATCATAATTTTATATATAAATTTGGGGATTTTACAAAAATTGCCATAAGTTTGGTCATCTTTTCCAAAATTATCATAACTTCTAAATTCTTTTATTTCCCTACCACAACTTTTCTGAAATTCCAAAATTAGCCCTTTTTTATACCAATATTTTTTTTTCAGATCTGAAAAATGTCTCATCTCCTCTCCTCTCTCTTCTCTTCTCTCTCTCTCCGAAAAACAAAACAGAGCATGAAGAAGATGAATATAAATATGGCAGTTCTCCCGTGCGTTTTCTCCGGCTTCCATTCCGATATTCTCTCTCTCTCTCTCTCTCTCTCTCTCTCTCTCTCTCTCTCTCTCTCTCTCTCCCCCCCCCCCCCCCTCCCTTTCTCTCTTTAAAAAAATAGAAAGAAAGGAGACGGTGAGGAAGGACACGGTAATGTGGAGGAAGATCTCATGACAACGACGGAGACGTAGAGGAAGGACACGGTAACGAAGATGGAGACATCGACAGTGGACATCGCCGGTGGACAAGATTTGATGACGGCAACGATAGGCAAAAACGAAGTCGGCGAAGGACGAATTTAAATCTGGTGACGATGACAGTGAACAAAAATGGATTCGGCGACTGATTTGGTAACAGTGACGACGACGGTGGAAAAAAACGAAATCGGCGGCGATGGACAAAACAAGAATCAACGGCGACTTGGTGACGGTGACGGTGAATGGTGGACATAAATGACGGCGGACGATAGTGGACTAAATACAGGACAGTGGTTGATAAAATAACAACAATATATCATAAGTTGTACTAAGGGTAAATTAGTCTTTTTATCATTTATGGTATGAAATTGGAAAGATTTTTTTAGATTATGGCAATTTTGAAAAGAAATTGCACTGATTATGCTAATTTTGATAAAATCCCCTATAAATTTCTATGAATATATTTTTTTTTTATTTGTACTTTTAATATTTTTGATAAATTCTCATTAGTGGTAAATATGATCCACTAAATAAATTCATGTTTTGGGTACACAAATATGTTATGCATAGATTTCAGGCGCAACAGAAAAAATAAATATATATGCTTAGAAAAATGAGAAATTAACATAGATAACTAATATAAAAATATAATTGGTTAAAAAAAAAAAATTGGATAGAATATGTTGTATATCTTAGACTATAATGGGTCTGATTGCTAACTAAAAGAGATATGAGTTTTTCAGTTGTAAAATTTACAAAATAATGTAAAGCAATAGAAAATAGTTATACAAATAGTTTTGCGGCATAATGCAAAACTGTACAATATAGTGCAAAGCTGTAGAAAATAGTAATATAAATAAAACTGAGTGTAACGCTTTTGATATCGTTTTACAAATTGCAAATTATAAAGTGACGGTATAATCTCAAACATTTTTTTTTAAATGAATGTTAAATTTATATTCAAACAAAAAAACAACGTTTTTACAATATTTGTAACTTATAGTTGAAAAAATCAGAAGTTCAACTAGAAAGGATATTGAATCTTAAGCCAATGATTTTTCCCAAATTAAGCTAGTCTTGTATCAAACCATTCGGTTAAGCCTTCGGTGTATCTTTGATCGCCCAAAGCATGGATGGAGCACAATCGATTCTGGACCGTTTTATCAATAATCTTGGGGAGCTCGGTTTACGACAACGGTTGCCCCCCATGTTTCCGGTTATTGCGTTTTCGCCATATGTGATACAACGTAGAGCATCCAAATCTTTGATCATAAAGTAGAGCGACCAGGTCGTCCCAATGAATTATGTATCGAGAACCTAGTAGATTTTGAGTAAGCACTCTCTATATTTTCGATGAGTAATGACACTCAAAGGAAAAGTGATTTCGAGTCTCATCCAAATGATTGCAAAATACGCAATGGCTCTGCTTGTAACATCCCAAAACCAAAATTCTGATTTTGGTAAGGAGGTGTCGATCGACACCAGCTGTGGGTGTCGATCGACACCAAATTCTGCGGTTTAGTCGGTTTTAAAATTAATCGCTCGGTTTGCATCGCAGTTAAGGGAAAACCCTAGGGCTTTAGTATAAATACGTGCAGCCGTATTTGTGGCCGTATTTTAGGAAGAGAAAAAGGAGAGAATCTTAGTTGACAGAGAATTCGATCGTTCTTGAGGATTGTTGCAAAGAAATCCTCGAGATATCGTTCATTCGAGTTTTAGGGCCGTATGGATCATCGTTCTTCGTGATTTCGTGAGGGAATCGCTCGGATCGTTCTGTAGCAGTGGGTAGAGGCTCTGTTCATCGATAGTTCATGGTTAATTCGTTTCATTTCCCTCGTTTAAAGCTAAGGTGAGTGCGTGATCGCGATTACGGGATTAGTTTGTTAGGGTATTGAATGATTGAATTGTGATGAATATGAATGTTATTTCTGCGATTTCCGTTTGATGTTGTGTGGCTTTGTCGTGATCAGCCTCGTACGATGAAACGGGATCGGGTCTTGTGAGGATTTTGACTCGGTCTAGGTTTCTGCGAGAGGTGTCGATCGACACCTAGTGACAGTGTCGATCGACACCCCCTTTTATGATCGTGAGGAATGGTTTCGGTATTGGAGTGTTGATCGACACCCAGATGGAGTGTCGATCGACACCACTTGTTAAACTGTGAGAATATGCATATCTGTTGATCGTTGCATATCTGTTGAGTGTTGCATATCTGTTGATCGTTGCATATTTGTTGAATGTTGGTTGTTCGCGTAGTAATTGACATGCTATTTCTCTATTTTGTAATCGGTAGGCGGGATGACCGCTTCACTGAGTATTTAAGATAATACTCACGCAACTCTGTTTTTTTCCCTTTTGAGTTGCAGGTAAAGGAAAAGTTTGAGATCGTGGAATCATGGCTGGGACGAGAGGATGATTAGGATCTCTAGTTTGTTGTGGTTGTGTTTAGAACCTGTTTAGGTTGCTAGGAATTGTTAGAAATGCTTTTGGATATTTTGGATCGGATGAAATGTTAAATCATGTTTATTGGTGTATTGAATTGGTTATTTATTTTATGGAAATTAATTGATCGTTCTGTTGGTTTGATCGGGTTGTTGGTTTCTATAGTAGAATTGTTAGATTAAAAAAAAAAGGTTTGGGTGTTACATTTTGGTATCGGAGCCCTTACGGTTCTAGGGCTAGCAGTAATCGGATAAACTAAGATTATGTGTTTAATTGATTATGTGTGCTTAGTCGGTTGTAGAGTCTTAGATCATCTTGTCCTAGCCTTCAAAGAGATTCCACGGTATGTGATTGTTTGACGTTTATTCTGTGAATTCTAGTAGCTTAGAATGTGCGTTTGGTAAGTGCAGTGTGCGATGGCTAGAGTTCCGAGAGGTCGTGGTGGCAGAGTTGGTGGCCGTGGAGGCCGGGGTCGTGGTCAGGAGCGTGTTAGTTTGTCTTTCGAGTGGGTGGCTCAGTATGAGACGCCAGAGCATGTGGTTGATTCGCAGGCGGTTCATGAGGGATCAGTGGGCAGCGTCAGTGTGGCGGTTAATGCTGCTGATACTAGTAGGGGTGCTAGAGCGGTTGGTGCTGCAGGAGACTAAGGTGTGGGTACTGCTGCATGTAGAGCCCAGGATCCAGATGATCGCTTGGCGAAGATGTTAGCCTTGATTTTGGAGCGGTTGCTGAGTGCGTTTCTGGTGCAGGCTCCGGTAGTGACTCCAGTGGCAGAGGAAACTCCAAATTTTTATGAGATGCTAGATCAGATGCAAGGCATGGGGCCCACGTCCTTCTCGGGTGGAGAGGGACCAATGAGAGCCAATGAGTAGAGGTTGAGGACGGAGCGAAGCTTTCGTTCTATCAGATGTCCGGATGAGTACCGTGTGGATCTGGCGATAGAATTTTTGGATGGAGATGCTTATCTCTGGTGGACTGGCGTCGAGGCCAAGAGGAGACGGACTGTATGGACTTGGGGAGAATTTTTGGCTGAGTTTAATGGCAGGTACTTTCCTCAAGAGGCAGTGGATCAGTTAGAGATGCAGTTCAGGGAGCTAGTTCAGGGGGACCAGTTGGTTCGTGAGTATGATGCAGAGTTTAGCAGGCTAGTGGTATATGCGAGTATCGGCATAGATGATGAGAGAGCTCAGATGGGTAAGTTTATAGGAGGACTTAGGCTTGAGCTGAGGAAGGCATGGAGAGGCTCCAAGTTCGCGTCGAGGGCAGAGCTGGTGGAGGCAATTATAGTGCTTGAGAAAGACCTAGAAGAGCAGGTCTAGGATTGAGCAGCAGTTCTTCCTCTTGGGTTTCGTTTCCAGTTTCAGTTTTTGAGCTTTGCGTTGTTGTTTCTGGTTTTGTGTATTTTCATTGGTGTTGAAACGATATACATTTTTAGAATTTATAAGATGGTGTTCAATATTTATTTTCATATGAGTTATGAGGCGTGTGGTTCTTAGTTGTGTTATATATGTGTGGACCAGTGTGGGTCATTTCTTTGAGGATATTCCAGGCTGAGAATATCGAGACTATACCCCGTGAGGCGGCTCTAATCAGAGGAGAGGTGTGTTCTCTTATATACTTTCTAGGAAGTGAGTTCCCAGAATAAGTATAGAGGGATGTGAGATCTCTTGCGGGGAGGTGAGTTCCCCAGATACCGTTGGCTCGAGGGATGCGTCCCGAGAGTGCGAGCGGTATGTTTTCTTGTGTAGATTAGACGGAGCCTCTGAGATTAGGGGAGGATCTCGTGTGGTATTAGCCAAGTCAGGTCTGGATTTTAGTCCATGTTTGGTGGTTATGAGGAGCGAGTGAGGAACTCGAGTAGTGTTGACTGTATAGGTCAAGTGTATGGTCGGTGATAGATGGTTCGGAAGGCTCGAGTTGTGAGCCAAAGTATCGCTGGTCAGGCTGGGCCTTGGATGGAGTTCTGGTCACAGATGTAGCATTTGTGAAATCCAAATCGGGACTGACGGGTGGTTATACATGTTCTTCTTTGATTGTTGTATGATCGACTGCCAGACCTAGTTTGGATAAAGAATGTTGCGTAGTCGGGACTGACGGGTGGTTGTACATGTTCTTGTTTGATTGTTGTACGATCAACCGCTAAGCCTAGTTGGATTCAAAATGTTGCATAGAAGGTTTTGGGCTAATCTAGACAAGTAATGGGAATTTCGAGTTGTAGTTATGCTTTTCAGCTTGACAAATGCTCCAGCGGTATGCACAAAATTATTACGACGTGATCAAGGAATTTTGGGAAGTGTTTGTTTCATACTCAGCAGTTATATCTTGGACTATTTGAAGAATCCTGAGGAGCATGAAGTTTATTGCGTTTGGTTCTGGAGAGGCTTGGGAACAGAAGCGGTATGCGGAGTCGAGTAAGTGCGGTTAGGAGGAGCGCCGGTTTTGGTTGCAGGAAGGCAGAGTGGAGTATCTGAAGGTTTAAGGTTCATCGCAATGGATGGCAAACCAGTATTTTAAAGAGTTCTTGGTCGCTCGCGTAACATCATATCCAGACATGGAGATCAATTATTTAGAGGATGGTGTTCAGAACGAGCAAGGAGCGTTTCAGTTATCGGGAGGTTGTCTGGGTCAGCAAAAGAAGCAGAGTTCACGAGGATCAGGTAATGCATCCGAGGTTAGTTCTGGAAGGATTTTCGGAAACCAAAGTGTTTGGTCGTTCGATCAAGAGTAAGTTGTGGCAGTCGGTTCAGTTTTCAGGTCTCTTCGAATGGGACAATCAAGTGTATAGGCGAGTGTATCGGCCGATGGATGGTTACGTTAAGGCGTCTGGAGTGGATTTGAACCCTTGTTGGGAGTCTAATTTTTGTTTTTCAGTGCTTGGTATTTATTGCTCTAGGGACTATGGTCCCGAACAACTCATGTGTTTTGAGGAGATGTGAGCTCTCCGGTATGTTGATTTGGATGTGTGTTTCCCAGATATTGTTGACTCAAAGGATGTGTCCCGAGAGTGCGAACAGTATGTTTTCCTGATGGGCCACAGGATACGTCCTATGGGTGTCAGGTGTAGACTGAGTTAAGAGCAATAGATACCCAGGTCGTGCGTTGGTGCTTTGGTTGGTGAAGCATTTTGGAAGTGAGCGGGGCAATGGAGGATGGTATGTTTGTTAGCTAAGTGTTCAGTAAGAGTAGAGTTGTTTTGCTAGATTAGGTTATTGCATGTTATTGTCAAGGAAAGTATTCATAGTTTCAGGTGCTTGTTCATGTATGTGTTGATTACTCTAAGGAAATATTTTCCTATATAGTGCCAGAGCTTGAGGGGGACGTCCTCAGAGTGGAGTGGCATCGGCATCGTTACCTCAAAGGAGACGTCCTGAGAGTGTGATGATGACGGTAAGTATGAGTAATCAATACCTGACCGTGGCATAAACATGAGATGGAATACAGACCTTGATGATTTTTCTTGTGCGTTCGGTTTCAACGACGGGATATTGGATGTAGTGTCTTGGTTGTGCATGTTTTTGTTTGATTGTTGTACAATCGATCGATCCAACTCTGGGTCTACAGCTTGTTGTACATGTTCTTGTTTGATTGTTGTGCGATCAATTGGACAGACCTAGTCAGGATTTGGAAACATTGCATTATGGTATTCCGGGATAGGAGCCTTTCGCGTTTCTGTTAGAGTAGACTTTGGGTCCTTAGTGTTGTTATGGGTAGGCGTTTTGGAATTTATTACAGATGACTCATGATCTGGAGACGGTGGCTTTCCAGAGTATGTATCGGGGACGGTGGTTTCATGTATACATACTGAGAGACGGTGGTTCTCTCTAGGAGACAGTGGTTTTCCTGTGTACTGATATTGGGATGGTGGTTTCCTTTATAGTACTGAGAGCCTATATTGGGACGGTGGTTTCCTCTATAGTGCTGAGAGACGGTAGTTCTCTCAGAGGGACGGTGGTTCCTTAGGGTGTGTGTGTGTGTGGATGAGTTAAAACGTAATAAATGTCTGAAAACGTGTGTATAGTATGGGTTGATTGTGGACTTTTGGGATTATGTGAGAATCCCCAGTGGTATGGGCCGGTGCGGCCAGAGCGTGGAGTCTTGTGTCTTGGGATTCGAGGTCGAATCCAGTTTAGTGGGGGAGAATTGTAACATCCCGAAACCAAAATTTTGATTTTGGTAAGGGGGTGTCGATCGACACCAGCTGTGGGTGTCGATCGACACCAAGTTCTGCGGTTTAGTCGGTTTTAAAATTAATCGCTCGGTTTGCATCGCGGTTAAGGGAAAATGATATAACGTGAATTTGGAGTTTCCTAACCATGTTCTTAACGCGTTTTCGGAGCCTTTGGAGTTGTTTTGAGTTGATATTCAGGCCATACTTCAAGAATTTGAACCACATGAGAGTGGAAAGGAACTTTGAGCAATTTGAGGCGAAAATGGAGAATTCTGAAGTATGGACCGACCGGTCCACTTACGGACCGACCAGTCAATCTGACGGCAATTCGAAGACCGAGCAAATGGCACATAGACCGACCGGTCTGCTCGGTCGGTCTAGCCACTGGAAGAAGCAGACCGACCGGTCCACTTGCAGATTTTTTTAGGGATTTTTCCTTTTCCGTTTTATCCTATAAATACCACTAGGTTTTATTTCTTTTGGACACACTTTTTTTATTCCTGCACGTTTTTGGAGACTTTTAGAGAGATTTTAGAGCTTTGTATTGGGAGAAGATCTCAATCCCTTTGGAGAAGATTTCTAAACCCTACTCTTATTTCTTATTCCATGATTATGCAATTCTGTTCATCCATGATTTCTGCTTTGTTCTTTATCATGTCTGAGTAGAACCCTAGTTAGGTTTTAGGGTTTTTCGATGGATTTCACCGATTGAATCAGACACAAATAGGTTGCTTATCCTTTATCATCTTCATCACTGTTAGGCATAATGCTAGGATTGAATTGGCCATTTAATCACTAGATCTTAGGTTGATATGCATTCCAAAAGTTTGCATATAGCTAGAACTACTGTTGATGAGTAATGCATTATAACAATCGAAAGTTTAGTTATAAAGTATTATGAACTGATCAAACCTGAACGTATAATGCTTGTCTAGGATAGCCGTGACCATGCGAAAGTATAGGCTCTCAGATCTCTAGGGAAAGTAACTGTTATCACGAAAGTGAAGTAGTTTATAAAAGTGTTTAAGTTTAAGATGCATGCATACTTAGAATCTGAATAGTTGTCTGGTTCATGATTGTGATTTCCTGAGAATTCCCTATTGCCTAACGTTTTTAATTATCTGAATTTAAACCGTTTTAATTTGCTTTCTTGTCTTTAATTTTGATTACAATCACCCATCTTGTTTCCTGCTTAGCTTAGTTTAAGAATCTATAATCTGTTGCGTAAGCCATTGGTCTCTGTGGATTCGATCCCATAATATACTACTGCGTGCCTGTGCACTTGCAGTGATTTATTTCGGGTAAAACTCGATAGTATCAGAAAACCCTAGGGCTTTAGTGTAAATACGTGTAGCCGTATTTGTGGCCGTATTTTGGGAAGAGAAAAAGGAGAGAATTTGAGTTGAGAGAGAATTTGATCGTTCTTGAGGATTATTGCAAAGAAATCCTCGAGACATCGTTCATTCGAGTTTTAGGGCTGAGGGATCATGGTTCTTCGTGATTTCATGAAGAAATCGCTCGGATCGTTCTGTAGCAGTTGGTAGAGGCTCTGTTCATCGTTAATTCGTGGTTAATTCATTTCCTTTCCTTCGTTTAAAGCTAAGGTGAATGCGTGATCGCGATTCCGGGATTAGTTTGTTAGGGTATTGAATGATTGAATTGTGATGAATATGAATGTTATTTCTGTTATTTCCGTGTGATATTGTGTGGCTTTGTCGTGATCAGTCTCGTACGATAAAATGGGATCGAGTCTCGTGAGGATTTTTACTCGGTCTAGGTTTCTGCGAGAGGTGTCGATCGACGCCTAGTGACAGTGTCGATCGACACCCCCTTTTATGATCGCGAGGATTGGTTTTGGTATTGGAGTGTCGATCGACACCACTTGTTAAACTGTGAGAATTTGCATATCTGTTGATCGTTGCATATCTGTTGAGTGTTGCATATCTGTTGATCGTTGCATATCTGTTGAATGTTGGTTGTTCGCGTAGTAATTGACATGTTATTTCCCTATTTTGTAGTCGGTAGGCGGGATGACCGCTTCACTGAGTATAATACTTACGCAACTCTGTTTTTTTCCCTTTTGAGTTGCAGGTAAAGGAAAAGTTTGAGATCTTGGAATCATGGCTGGGACGAGAGGATGATTAGGATCTCTAGTTTGTTGTGGTTGTGTTTAGAACCTGTTTAGGTTGCTAGGAATTGTTAGAAATGCTTTTGGATATTTTGGATCGGATGAAATGTTAAATCATGTTTATTGGTGTATTGAATTGGTTATTTATTTTATGGAAATTAATTGATCGTTCTGTTGGTTTGATCGGGTTGTTGGTTTCCACGGTAGCATTGTTAGATTAAAAAAAAAAAGGTTTGGGTGTTTCACTGCTAACCATGATAAGAACGAGTACTTTGGTGTTGCGTGGGTAAACCACACACCCATGTACCAATTATGTATAGGGTTGGAATGCCGAATCAAATTTCATGTTCCTTTCGTGGTGAATATCTTTTTGTATTTGTCGTCTCTGTATCGCCATAGAACAATGTCTACTTTTTATAGATCCCTCCAGTATCAACCTACTGATTTCGTCCTCTTTGCGATTAAGAATTTGTCATGCATTGGTTGATTCCCGTAAAGACCAGAGACATCCGTCACACATAAGCATCTTCTTTACCCATAAAACCGATAGAGAGTTTGTATTTGAGACCTCACGCCAAATCAGTTTTAGACAACTTATAAGGTTTGCCTCTTTAAGTGGTTTAAACCCTAAACCACCTTCTCGGTTCGGTTTACATACATCGCGCCATGCAATATTTGTTTTTCTTGGATTTAAATATGGACCAAACCATAAGAAAGCCGCACACAATCCTTCTATTTTCTGAATACATTGTTGGGGAGCCGAAAAACATGTAACCATAAATTAACAATACTCGTAATCACTTATTGAAGGAGTTGTAATCGTCCCGTGTATGGTAGATAGCGAGATGTCCATGAACTCATTCGAATTCGTGTCGTATCAAGAAGGAACTCATAATCAGTGGAGGTCATCCGTTTGGTTAAGAGCGGTAGTCCCAAATAACAGGCATGGGCATTATAATATGTAATGTAATGTACAATCCCAAACATTACAAATTATAAAGCGACAGTATGTTTAATAAGATTGTTACTGATTTGATCCAATATTAAAATAGATACCTACAACAAACCACAACCTCATATATCTACGTTCAAATTTTTCATTTCATCTAATTTTTTTAATTTAAAAAAACAAAATCATTCAAATTCGTATTAACTAAAAAAAAATAGATTTTATTCGCAAATGTCATGGTTTGAATTTTTTAAAACTTCATTGATGTACAAGGGGAACCGTATAATGCGGCATGTCGAACACAAATAGATTTCTTATTATTGTCTGCTTTAATCGTTTCGTGGTTCTATCACATGCATATGGTAAGTGATATTAACGGTGAGAGCGAAGATCAATTCAAGCGTATTTGAATGATTAAAAACTACAGCGAAATAAAAATCGTATGAAGTCTAGATATTTGGGAGGCATCAAAACCCTCTGAGGGCCAATGTCTAAATTTTGGAACCTAAAAAAAGGCATGAGATATATTTAAAGATTGCGATGGCATAGAAAAGCATGAGAATTTCGATAAAAATAAAGGGTTTGGCTCGCTGCTTGCAACCACAAAGTGAAAAAGAACTAGATTTTCATCTTTTTAAGTTAAAAGATTTTTTTTTTTGGATTCTCGAAGAATTATCCTCAATCATGCCCCAACAATTTATTTGGTTATAACTAGAACACATTATGAGCATGTTGATTTGTTTTGTTTGTCTTCGGCATGTCCTTTACATAAGTAATTTGTTTTGTGATTGTAAGTTTTGCATTTCGATGTTCATAGTCGTGCATGGAAGTATTGGAGATAACTCGAGAAAGAATATATCACGTGTATCTTGTAGACCAACTGTTATAGATCATCAAAATTTGTTACCGAAGCAAAACTTGGGGAAACCTAAATAGAAGGATTTCCTTTATTCATCATTGTTAGCATATTTTCTTTATATGTTATATTAATATTAAAAAGGTTTGCATTATGAGATGTTAGTAATTTGTTAATGGCTGAATACTAATCAGTAATCACTATATTATAATTAAAGCGTTAAAAAAAAAAAATCACTATATTATAATTTTGTACCAACAACACAACTCAATAATATTCAATAACATTGTATAGAACACTTTCTTCGTTTTTAGGTTTGTTATAAGTTCTAATATGTCTGTTAAGTGATATTATCCCACGTCGGAAGTTGGAAAAAATAATTAACTAATATATAAAAGATTAAGGACCAATCCATGATATGCTCAAATTTATCCTGAGCTACTCTCTCAATTTAAGAGATCCTCGTAGTACTTAGGGATCGAATCCACAAGGAATTGAAGACACAATTGATTTTAGAATTCAAATTATGCTAAGCAAGTTATGATGTAATGTAATGCAAACAATTAAAATAAACAAGAGATGGTTTAGTTTCAAGTAAATCAATGAGACAAAAGCTAGGCGATGGGTAATTCTTCAGGTATAAATCGAAATCAAGGATTAAAATACTGCAGGGTTTGTTATGAACCGTTCTAGAACTCAAACACGAATGTAAAGCCAATCAACTTCCGTTGCAGAGACTATCTATTCCTAAATCCCTAGATTCCAAATTCCTTTGCAAATCTATTGAATTCAAGCAAGCATTAAGTTCAAGTTCAATTTATTCACAGAATTCCTAAACCAAATTCCTTTGCGAAGAGGTAATTCTGCACATCTAAGATTCGTTCAAGTTATTAATCACACTTCTGTGTCTATTAAACAACCTAAGATCATGATTCTAGGTGATCAAGCTAGATCTAGCATTAGAAACAATCTAGATGAAGAACTAAAAGATAAACCCTAACAAATTTATAATCCTAACAATTTCTCATCAAAACCCTAGAATTCCCCACAACCTAACAAGCAAACTACTCAGACATAGAGATAGATGAAATCATAATGACTGAATAATACTGCATAAAAGAGATAAGGATATAGATACAAAAGGGTTCGATGTTTGAAAGTCTGAAATCTCTCAAAAGCTCTCCCTAAGCGATATCTCTCAAAGTCTCAATGAATCACTTCCCCCTCATATAAAAACCTATGCTAAACTATATATACAAGAGGTAAAAGTCGTATTGGGCCTAAGGAAAAACGTCTGGAAACTTCGGCCCGAAAAGGATTTTTCTTCATTAAAACCCGCGTCGATCGACAGAGAGATTGCCTGTCGATCGACATAACACTCTCTGGAAAATCTTCTTGTCTCGCCAAAACTCATGTCGATCGACAAGGAATGGTTGTGTCGATCGACACTAGCTCTTCTGTTCGACTTTGACTTGATCTTTTCAGCTCTTCCCTCCTCGATACTCCGAAATGTTCCAAAAGCTTCCATTTAGCTCCAATTAATCATTTACCTGCAAAGACTCTAAAAGAACACGAAAAACACCGAAAAGACTCTAAAAATATACTTATATCATGGCTTTAAACGGGTAAAAACCATGATATATCAATCCACTAATTGCAATTGGTATTTTAGTTGGAAGCTCGTGAGTAACCCAAATTTAATAATGTCCTTTGTATGTTTATATGTATCTAATTCAAACATGATAAAATGTTGTGGTGATTAAACGAGAAAAGAGAGTAATATTAAAATATGGAGTATTCCCTTTCTTTTAGGAGAAGTAACTAACAACAACTAAAGAAGCTCCAGATATGTGTAGATTAACGAAGAAACTAATGTCTAGTTTTTAAGGGAGGATAAATCTAGTAGTAACAAGGAAGTTCTTAAGGTCAACTGGTTCGAAAATAAATTTTGTATTGATTGAGACGTATCCTATTTGTACACAAACTAATGTCTAATCATGTCTGCTTCTTTACTAATTAGATATTACTTATGTTACAAAACTCGCATTAAAATGAGTTCATTCATTGTTAAATAGCTTTAAATAAAAATCTGTGAAACTATATATAGTATTAAATAATTAAAACACAATTTGATCCAAGTAAAATGATCTACATACGACTGAAAAAAACGATTTGGCTCGAAATAGACGGGAAAAAATATCATTTCAAAATAATGTTTTAGATAGGGAAATTTACCAAAATTGTCATAATTTCAAAAATTCTTTCCAAATCTACCATAACACCAAAAACTTTTTATTTTTATACTACAATTTTTCCAAAATTCCGAAAGTACCCTTACTTTAAACATCACTTCTCTCTTCTCTTTTCTCTATCTCTATCTTACTTTCTTTCTCTCTTTCTTTCTTTCTAGATCTGGAAAATAGCAACGAAGAAGATGAAGATGACGACGAAAAACCGACGGAAATTGATTGCAACGGTTAAAGAACAAGAAATGTGGACAAAAACGCAGATAACAACGATAGATTAAAACAGATATGATGACTACAATGGTGGACAAATGTGAATTTGATGACGACGACGGTGGACAAAAACGAACTCAATGACTGATCCGATGACGATAACGACGATGGTGGACGGATTTAAATCTGGTGACAATGACAGTGAACAAAAATGGATTCGGCGACTGATTTGGTAACAGTGAGGACGACGGTGGAAAAAAAACGAAATCGGCGATGGTGGACAAAACCAGAATCGACGGCGACTTGGTGACGGTGACGGTGAATGGTGGACATAAATAACGGCGGATGATAGTGGACTAAATACAAAACAGTGGTAGATAAAATAACAATAATATATCATATGTTGTAGTAAGGGCAAATTAGTCTTTTTATCCTTTGTGGTATGAAATTAGAAAGATTTTTTTAGATTATGACAATTTTGAAAAAAAATTGCATTGATTATGGCAATTTTGATAAAATTCCCTTTTAGATATCTTACATTAAATATTAAAGTAAAATAAATTGATATAGATTAGGTTGAAAACTCATAAAATTTTACTTATTTTCTCCAGTGCAAATTATGAAATATGCCATAAATTCCACAATCTTTACAAAATCTGCCATAAAACATTTAATCTTTTAAAATCTGCTAAATTTTGTTTTTTAGTGGAAGGGTAAAATTACGAGTTTGTCCCTCCACCCTTTTTCCTCTTTCTCACTTCATGCGTTTTTCTCTTTCTCCATTTTTCTTTCTTTCAAGCTTTCTCAATCTTTCAAAATATTTCTTTCTCTCCTCTCTCTCGTACTCTTCTCTATTTCTCTCTTTTGTGTTGCTTTTTTTCTCATACTCTCTCGGTTTCTCTCTCAACATTATGGATCCCTCTCTCTCTCTTTCTTTCTCACTCTTTCTCTGCAAAACGGACGTCTCTCGGTGGTTGACGGTGTTAGAGACAGTGGTGAACATAGCCGAACATGATGGGCGAAACAGTGACCATCGAAGGACAAGAAATTGATGGCAAATTTTGTATTTTTTTGTCCTCAGAGACGGACGTCTAGTTTGGTAACATCATGTCCTTCGATGTCCACCACACATATGGTTATAGAAACGGTGGTCAACAGTGTCAGTGACGGTGGTGGAAATAGCCGGAGACGGTGACCATCGAAGGACAAGAAATACAAGACCGAGAACAAAAAATACAAAACGAGAACAAAAAATATAAGATAAAGGACAAAAACTATAAGACAGATGACGTCTATTTTGCGGTAGATTAAGACAAGGGACGTCTATTTTGTGGTAGATTAAGACAAATGACGTCTATTTTGTGGTAGATTTTATACTGTTTATCCTCTGACATGGGCGTCTAGTTTGACGACCTTCGATGTCCACCACACATATAGTTATAGAAACGGTGGTCAACAGTATCAGTGACAATGGTGGACATACATGGAGACGGTGACTATCGAAGGACAAGAAATACAAGATGGAGAACAACAAATACAAAACGAGGACAAAAAAATATAAGATAAAGGACAAAAATTATAAGACAGAGGACGTCTATTTTGTGGTAGATTAAGACAAATGACGTCTATTTTGTGGACGTCTAGTTTGGCGATATATTTTCCTTCGATATCTACCACACATACGGTTATAAAAACGATGGTTAATGGTGTCAGTGACGGTGGATGGGATGGTGGCTATCGGAAGACAATAAATGCTAGATCGAGAATAATAAATACAAAATAAAGTAAAAAATATAAGACAAAGGACAAACAATACAAGACATATGACAAAAAAATGCAAGACGAGGACAAGAAATACCAAACAGATGTCATCGTCCCGGAGAGAGAAAGATAGAAAGAAAGAGAGAGCAAAGACAGAAAAAGAGAGCAAAGCGGGAGAGAGGAGAAAGAGTACGAGAGAGAGAGAGACAAGACGAGGACAAGAAATACGAAACATACGTCAATCGTCTCCGAGAAAGAAAGAGACAAAGAGACAACAAGGAGGGAGAGAGGAGAGAGAGTACGAGAGAAAGAGAGAGAGAGCAAGGAAGGATAGAGTAGTGAGAGATGTTTCATAAAAAAAAAAAATGGAGAAGAGAATGAGTTGTTGATTATGACATTTTCGTAAATACCTAAATTCATTAAAAGTTATATTGTCTTTTCGCGTGGACGTCCATATAGATTATGTCAGATTTTAAAAGTCTCTTGGACTTATGGCAGATTTTATAATGGCAGTTTTGATTTATGGTCCTTTTTAAAAACTTACCAGATGGGTGACAAGCAAAATTACTAGAAATATGCGAGAATCGATGGGAGACATGTGGGTCTCACACCAGAGGCAGAAGAAGATGACTGGTCCTGGTGGGTCGTGGAGATTCACGTCAATCAGCTTGGCTTAACCAGGCCTTCAAGCTAACGCCGGACGAATCGTTTTGCTTTGACCCATTATTTAACATTCTTCTTCATAATCACTAGTATATTTTTGTCTTAATTACGTATATTAGTGAATCACCTTGTAAATTAAACGTCTTTTCAACTTTCCGACTTTATATATATATATATATATATATATATATATATATATGTCTTATTTTATATCTCAGTCGGTTTTCGATGTTATGTACTTTGATTATTGTGATGACATTGAGTTTATCTTAACTAAATAAATTGAATATATCTTTTGATCTCATAGACTCGTAAGAGCATCTTCAATATATTATACCATATTTTACATTAAAATGGTGTAACACTAAAATGGTGTTGAGTTTTACTTCAATGTATTACACCATTTTCTACACCAAAAAGGGAATATTCTAAATTTATTATTTTATAAATTTACAAATTAACCCATCTATTTTTTTGTAGTCTAACAAATTATAAAATCATTTAAATTTAACATTACATATGAAAGAAAAAATATAATACATCATATAAAATAAATGTATGCAAATAGATTTTGATTTGATAATCATAAAAATATTAGATTTGGGTTAATTTGTTATCATTATATAAGTTTCTCTTTAAATTTGAAATTATTTATAATTTGAAGGACCAATTTATAAATAAAAAAGTTATACACCAAAATGGTGTAACCAGGCCCGGCTGTGATGGGCCATGTACCTTAAAAAAATTTCTGAAATTTTGAAAAATTTAAGACCTTTTTTGTAACATTTATAAATTACAAGGCCCTTTTTATGAAATTTCTAAATATTCAGAGCCTTTTTGCAAATAATTTTCAGCTAAAATTGTGGGCTCCACAGTGGGACCATGTGCAGAAGCACAGGTCGCACTGCGTCTAAGCCGGCTCTGGGTGTAACACCAAATTTTATACCAAATTTAGTGTAAAATTTGGTATTACACCATTTTGGTATAGGATTTGGTGTTGGGTTGGAGAAGATTTTACACCAAAATGAAATTTGGTGTAGGATTTTGTGTAGGGTTGGAGATGCTCTAACGAATGTTAAGCGATTCATAAGAAAGTAGAGGTGACATTAAAACCATATAAGTTCCTTTCTACTTTAATTGTCTAAAATAAAAAGCTAGAGGTAGGGGTGGGCGTTCGGGTAACCATTCGGATTTCGGTTCGGTTAATTCGGTTATCGGGTTTTCGGTTTTAAGAATATAATCCCATTCAGGTATTTTTAAATTTCGGATCGGTTTCAGTTCGGTTAGTGTCGGTTATTGTCGGTTTTGGTTTCGGTTTCGGTTACCCGAAATATTCATACTTACGTAATTTTAGTCTAATTTGGTTTGATTAATTTACTTTTAACTCAAGTTTTCCGAAAAATATATAACAAAAATGAAAATTCTAAAGAATCTATCTAATTAAATTAATTATTTTGACCAAATATACCTACAAACCCCGAATAAACCGAAAAAACTATTAAAAATCTTTAAAAATGCATAAATTATGTGAACATTATATATAATTATATATAGTTAATTTTATATTTTGTGTAATTCGGATACCCGTTCGGTTTTCGGTTCGGTTCGGGTTCAGTTTCAGTTTTTCAGTTTTAAGAAAATGAAACCATTCGGATATTTTATAAAATCGGATTCGATTCGGTTCGGATAATTTCAGGTCGGGTTCGGTTTGGTTTTTCGGTTTTAGATATTTTGCCTATGTAGAGGTGATGGGGAAATAAAAACAGAGGCGTGGGATGACTTTTCCGAAAAAGCAAATACAAGTTAATTGGCTAGAGAGGTTGGATGAATTATATTACTCCATCTTTTGCTCCCCAAGATTTTTTTTGTTTTTGTCTAGTGTCTCTTTTTAAGTAAAGAAATAGGGAATGTGGTTGTTAAGTTGTAAAAGTATTGGGGAAATAAAACTTGTAAAATCACAGCCGCCGATAATTTACATTGGGAAGAAAAGTGTGGTTGTTTTGATGTTTGCATCGATCGTTCGCACCATAGATCTGAATAATGACCGTAAGTAAGGGTTACGGTCTAAATGATACTAGACAAATTTGTTCGCACCATAGAATCTGATTAGATATTTTTTTTATAACATCTTGCGGAATAATTTTGAATGATAACAATAATTCTAGCAGAATGTGACAGAATTTTTTTATTAAATAATTAATTAAATTTACAAAAATATAAATTAAACATTGTGTTTGTCTAAATTAAATATTTACATTTATTAATGCATTGATTTTTAGAAAATAAGAATTTATAAAATTATTTCCTAATTCCTGAATCCAACTTGTTTCATTGATAGTTTTACTTTTTTTTTTTTTTCAACACTCCCACCAAAAATATGAATGTGTCACATCCAAAGTAATTTTCTCAATGACAAAAACATGCAATATAGATCCAAAACTATAATTTGTGATCATATAGACCATTCCGATAAGTCGTGGTAGTAGTCCATACTCACATGATGGCATTATACAAAATCTGATAAATATACGGTCAAAACATGATTTGAATCGAAGCATGATCAACCGAATGTGGAGGCACATGACCGGGCTGAGCACATGCAAGCGAGGCATGGGCCTTGGGCCCCCAAAATTAAGTTTTTTTTACAAAAATGCTCCTAATTTTTATAAATACTTCTAAAACCTTCTAAAAAAATTTATTTGACGAATGGCCCCAATATTTCAGGGTCGGCCATGTGGAGGCATAAGCAATAATATATTGACCGGATATCATATCTTCGTAAACCTTTGTATGGAAGTTACGATGTCCTTCGAAAATACACAATTTCATATAAAAAGTCATTTCGACATATTTTCAGGAACTTCTATTTAGGCATCATGGTTTACAGTGTGACACACAATGTTCATATTTTGTTCGAATGTCCTCTTGTACCACAAACTTGGGCAATATCCTCGCTACCGTCAACTCTTGGTATATTCTCGCTGACGCCGATTCTCGCTAATATGGGTTACCTATTTTGGAGAGTCCCAAAGGATATTTTGAAAGCCTGAGTTTTTCAAAAGTATCGAGAGGGATATACCCATTTTTATTTTTGAATATGGCCATAATCAAGACGGATTTATGGAAAGCGACACAAAATCTCCAAGGTTGTACCCTCATCTACAAATAATTTAGATACAATGAGTTATCAATGCTATGTAGATGATTCCTATAAGGATTCATATGCTTTTTATGAGACAGATTGGTGATGGGAGCTCGTAATATCCGATGAAGTCTTTCCCCTTTCATGCAAACTTGGAAGTACTAATTTGTACCGACAGAAGACGAAAGTTGTGTTTATCACGTACTACTATGAATTGGTGAAGACTGAAGATGGTGTTTGCATCAATTGAGTGACCGCCAATAGAGTTGGCGATGAGAAATTAAAGTTTCTCGAAATTCTCTATAACACACGTTCTACATTCTCGTAATACCACTATCGATTAGTTAGCTTGTAGCGCTAGAGTATTTCAGCATGATATTTTTTTTATTAATTTTGTACCACATCTATGGATTTCTAAACATTTTTAGTTGATTAAATATTGTTGACAAAAATATAGTTTTAATAAATTTGCTAGAAATTCAATGTATTTCAACTTATAGATGTCCTGCATTTCAGAATCAAGAATGTCTCCCCGTTATCATTTTTTTTTGTTTTCATTTTTGATATAATGGCTCTTTTAACAAAGATTTATCAACGTCACTAGAGTTTGATACATTTCAATTAACATTTCAAATTAAAAGTTGAAACTGATATAAATTGGTTCCTCAAATTTAGAGGCATATTTCCACTATTAAAAGTAAATAAAAAAAGAAGCAAACCTTACTTTTTCTTTGAGTCCAAATGCATACTATTCTATTTCCTCCTTTACTTTTTAATTTTCTAGAAATATATAAATAGCTACTTATATAGAAGAAGAAAAAAAGTAACGTTGTGGAGAAGAAAGAAACGGCAAAAGGAAGATAAAAAGGAAGTAACCGTTGTAAATTATTATTGGCCCATTCTCTACGTTTGACCTCTCTCCCCTCTCCAACATACAAATGTGTTACATATTTCCCCACTCTCTTTTCCACGCGCGTGAGTCACACACTGTCCTCTCTTAAGACTTACGTACGTCCCACGCGCTTCAAGATCACGCGAGTGAAGCAATTTGCACGGTGAAAAAAACAATAAATCGGAGTTAGTTTCTCTAATTTGTTTTTATTCATTTTTATCCTTAGAAAAAAAACCGTTTCGATATTTTTCACTCCGCAAATTTCTTCTTTATTCTGTTTTGTTTTCACTCCGCAAATTAGTCGTACGAGACGGATCTTGAAGCCAGGGAAAAGTGATAATTGGGTCCGCGACGTTTTGACCGGGAAATAAGACAAAAGTACAAGGGTAAAATAGTCATTTCAATAAAACTCAGCATACGTATGTACGCAGGGAGAAGAGAGATACAACTCAACCACTTTGTATATTTATAAGCCAACGCGATAAAAAAAAGAAGGATAAGAGACATAATAAGGGGACCAGAAGAGAAGCTGTGTAATCCCTCCACAAACGAAACCCTCAAAGATTATGTTGCCTGTAAGAACAACCAAGAGAGTTTTCTCCGGTGACTTTACTCCGGGAAGAAAACGTCGGCGATGTGTTTCTCCGGCGAAAGAAGCCAAAGCCGGACCTGATTTGCTTGATTCAATCCCCGACGATCTTGTTGTTTCTATCCTTTGTAGACTTGCTTCTACTGCTCGATGTCCTGCTGATTTCATCAACGTTTTGATGACGTAAGCTTTGTCCGGTTATTCGTCTGTTTCAGTAACCTAAAGCTTTTTGTCTAATTGATAATTGGTTTTGTTTTTACAGATGTAAGAGATTAAGCGGATTAGCTACGAATTCTCTGGTTTTGTCGAAATTATCTCCGAAAGCTATTGCCGTAAAAGCTCAAAACTGGTCGGAACCAGCTCACCGGTTTCTCAAACGCTGCGTCGACGCCGGAAGTCTCGAAGCTTGTTACACTCTAGGAATGGTTAGTTTTCATATATCCTAATAAATCTTCTCTAATTTGGTAAAGTTTCTCTTTTTATGTTATTTTTATTTATTTATTTCCATTTTTGGTTTTCCAGATTCGATTTTACTGTCTACAAAACAGAGGAAACGGCGCGTCGCTCATGGCAAAAGCCGCGATTAGCTCTCACGCGCCGGCTTTATATTCCTTAGCCGTGATTCAGTTCAACGGAAGCGGCGGTTCAAAGAATGATAAAGATCTCCGTGCCGGTGTGGCTCTATGCGCTCGTGCTGCTTTCTTAGGACACGTGGACGCGCTTCGTGAGCTAGGTCACTGTCTCCAAGACGGTTACGGTGTACCTCAAAACGTCACCGAAGGTCGTCGTTTCTTAGTCCAAGCCAACGCGCGTGAACTCGCCGCCGTTTTATCCTCCGGCTTCGCTGCTCGGTCGTGGTTCACTTTATCTCAGCAACAGATCTCTAATTCTAACCAAATCCATGGTCATGGTTGTCCTCTGCTTAGCGATTTCGGATGTAATGTACCGGCGCCGGAGACACATCCGGCGAATCGGTTTTTAGCGGATTGGTTCGCCGTACGCGGCGGAGATTGTACCGGAGATGGGTTGAGATTGTGTTCTCACGCTGGTTGTGGAAGACCGGAGACGAGGAAACATGAGTTTCGGAGATGTTCGGTTTGTGGCGTTGTGAATTACTGTTCACGCGCTTGTCAAGCTCTGGACTGGAAACTGCGACATAAGATGGATTGTTCTCCGGTGGAACAAAATGATGCTGGTGACGGAGAAGGTAACGTCCAGATTGACGGTAATGTTAACGGCGATAACGTTTTGGTTCCAATGAGTTAACGGCGATAAGTAACGGCTGGCTTTAAATAGAGAAACAAATGACGCGAGAATGAGGTAAACGAAGCTTTGAATTAGTTTCGTTTTTTACTATAAATTAGAATTAAAATATTACCGACGGTTAGAACGGCGTAGAGTAAATTTTGTATTCTAATCGGTTGTAAAGAGGAAGAAGTATAAACGAACCGGCTATAATATTTTTCTTTGTATTAAATTTTATTTTTCTTGTTAGATTTTTGTTTTAGTTTTACTTTTCTTCCTCCTATCTCTGTCGGGGTACTAAAAAAATGACGTAAAATGAGCTTATTTTTCGTCTTCTATCATCTTCTTCTTATTGCCCCGTTTCCACAGTAGAAACCAGAATGAAAATCTATGTCACATTCAATCGTTTTCTCGTATTAACTTTTCTGAACATATGACGATTTGTCTAATCTATGCAATAAAAGTGGTTAAAACAATAAAAGATAGAGGCGATGAATAGGCATATATAAATGGGATTAACTAAACATGTAAAACCTGATTATACCGATCTTTCTATTAATTAACATGGTACACAAGAGCGTAAGAATACAAAATTTGTAAAATTCAAGTTCAAATAACATGCATCTAATTAGGACTATATTCGTCTCCATGAGATAAAAAAGAGAGCTGATCCTGATATATTTTATCTTTCTGAGACCAAAAATCCCAATAGCTTTGTCATGCAAGAAACAAAGAACTTAGGCTACAGTCATCATGCCATTGTTCCTCCCCATGGTCATGGAGGGGGAGGACTGCTATTACTATGGAAGCAAGGCATTAATCTTGAAGTAATCTCATCCTGCGATAACTACTTTGACACTGTCATAATATATGAAGGAAAGAGATTCTTCTAAACATTTGTTTATGGGAATCCTAATAAGACCTTGAGGAAACAAGTATGGGATCATCTAATCCAGTTGGCTGCCATAAGGAATGAAGCCTGGTATCTAACAGGTGATTTTAATGATATCTTGGAAAATGGTGAAAAAGAGGGTGGACCTGCTAGACCTGAGTCTTCCTTTGGAGATTTCAGAACCATCTTTTCAGAAGGATACCTCTTTGATCTGCAACATTCAGGCTATCCACTATCCTGGAAAGGAGTTAGAGGAGAGGATAAGTTAAAAATCTTCAGCATATTGGACAGAGCTATTTCCAATAGTGCTTGGGCAGAACTATTCCCTTTTGGGAGATGTGAGTACCTGCGTTTTGAGGCTTCTGATCATAGACCTATCCTTACCTTCTTGAATCCTAAAAAACTTAAAAGAAAGGGCGTCTTTAGATATGATAGACGGCTGAAAGGGAATGAAGAAGTAAAATTACTGGTCAGGAAAACTTGGATGGATAATAAGAGTCTTACAGTGAAACAGAAGTTAGCTCACTGCCGCCATGCTATAGTGTTCTGGAACAGAGAAAAACAAAGAAATAGTCAGCAGCTGATTGAAGAACTAAAACAAGACTTGGATGCAGCAATGGCAGACATGATTTCATCTACTGAGCATATTCAGAAGATTCAAGAGCAACCGAGGAAAGCCTATATTGATGAAGAGTGCTTCTGGAAACAAAGGAGTAGAAACTTGTGGCTAAGGCTTGGTGATCATAATACAGGCTACTTTCATGCTACGGCTAAGTCAAGATTTGCTAGGAATAAGCTAGCTATAATAGAGAATGAGGCTGAAATTGATGTGGTGGAGGAAGATCAAATAGTTAATGTGATAACTGATACTTCAAGAAACTATTTACCTCTCAAGACCCCCACCAGTCTTTGATCCAGAAGGTCCTTGATGATGCGCTAAAACCTGCAGTTTCAAAGGAGATGAATGAGAAACTGATAAGGCAACCAACTGCAGAGGAAATAAAAGATGCAACATTCTCTATTCACCCAGACAAGGCTCCTGGCCCTGATGGATTTTCAGCTTGCTTCTTTCATTCAAACTGGGACATAGTGGGTGAGGATCTTATTAGTGAAGTGCAAGCTTTCTTTCAATTAGGGATAATGCCTCATACAATAAATGAGACTCATATCAGAATGATTCCTAAAATCATAAGCCCTAAGAAAGTTGGTGATTTCAGACCTATTGCTCTAAGGTGATCTCAAAAATTATGGCTAAGAGACTTCATTCTTTCATGGAAAGCCTAATTTCAGAAAACAAATCAGCCTTTGTCCCTAATATGGCTATCTCTGATAATGTTCTAATCACTCATGAAGTTCTTCACTTCTTGAAAACCTCAAAGGCTAAAGAGAGATGTGCAATGGCTGTGAAGACGGATATGACAAAGGCCTATGATAGATTGGAATGGTCATTTATAAAGCAGGTGCTAAGTAAGCTTAGATTTCATGAAATCTGGATTAAATGGATTATGCAATGTGTCTCAACAGTCTCATTGGCTGTTCTAGTTAATGAATCACCTAGAGGATACATCAAGCCTAAGAGGGGTATACGGCAAGGTGATCCTATATCCCCATATCTCTTTATATTGTGTGGTGAAGTGCTTTCTGGGTTATGCAATAGGGCTCAGTTAATGGGTAAAATGAGTGGTATCAAAGTTGTAAATAGCTGCCCTAGTATCAATCACCTACTGTTTGCAGATGACACTATGTTCTTCTGTAGAACTAGTCTAAGAAGCTGCATGGAACTTAAAAGTATCCTGACTAGATATGAGGAAATCTCAGGGCAACTAATCAACTACCAGAAGTCTTCAATTACTTTTTCTAGGAAGACCCCTCAAAGAATCAAGAAGAGGATGATGCAAACTCTCCAGATACAAAAAGAAGGTGGTGTAGGGAAGTACTTGGGCTTACCTGAGCATTTTGGTCAAAGCAAAAAAGATCTCTTCTCATCTATTATGGACAAGATCCAACTCAAGGCAGCTAATTGGTCCAATAGATTTTTTTCAGGGGCTGGGAAAATGGTACTCCCCAAGAGTGTTCTGAGTGCCATGCCCATTTATGCTATGACATGCTTCCAATTTCCCCCATCCTTATGTAAAAGGATCTAGTCTGCCCTTACTCACTTCTGGTGGGATGCTTCTCCTGAAAAGAAGAAGATTAGCTGGGTTGCTTGGAAAAAGATGACAAAGCCCAAATGGATGGGAGGTTTGGGCTTCAAAGATATTCAGAACTACGATGATGCATTACTAGCTAAGATAAGGTGGAAAATTTTAACTGTACCTCAGGGATTGCTTGTTAGGACTCTCCTTGGAAATATTGTGTCCATGAGCCCTTCCTGGAGTGTATAGTTCCTGAAGGCATTTCCCATGGTTGGAAAAGCATTATAAGGGGAAGAGATCTAATTAAGAAACAACTTGGATGGACTCTGGGGAATGGAACAGAGATTAACCTTTGGTATGATGGTTGGCTCTCTCCTGTTGAATGCCTGAGGCCCATGGGACCACCTCCTTATCAATACCGCAACCTTCATGTCTCAGATTTGATGGACTCTGAATCTGGCTTCTGGGACATTGGTAAAATTGATTAGATCATGCTAGCCTATAAAGATCTGATCCTAAAGCTAAAACCTAGTCTCCTAGGAGCAAATGATCAAAGGGTTTGGCTCTGTGAGCCCTCTGGAGAGTACTCTACTAAATCAGGATATATTGTGGCTACTGAAATGGAGTTAAACAATCAAGAAGAATTTCTACCTGGTTTTGACTGGAATAAACAAGTCTGGATGACTAAGACGTCACCAAAAGTCAAGCACTTCCTTTGAAAGGCTCTCAATGGTGCACTTCCCGTTGGAGAACTTCTTTTGGTTAGGAACATTGTATCATCTACTATATATTGCAGGTGCAAGGCTTCAGAGTCAATTGTACACTTGATGTTTCTTTGCCCTTTTGCTAAAAGGGTTTGGAGAATGGCTAGTGATGGAGGATTTGATTCTTCTCTGGTGGCAAATGTTGCTGATGGCCTGGAAAAGGCAAACCTAGTCTGCTCATTACCACCGCATGAAGTTGAAAAAGAAACCTTGGCCTCCTGGATTTGCTGGGGAATTTGGATCTCTAGAAACCAACGCCTCTTCGGTGACAGGATCTTCACCGTAGAGGAAACTCTCCATAAGGCCTTTGTAGATGCTCGTGAATGGAGTATGGCCCAGGAAGAGATCCCAGTTTCGATTGTCCCAAGGCAATTGAATCACTCAAGAAATCCAATCTCCCTTTCGGATGGATTAACCCATTGCTTCACCGATGCCGCTTGGATAGCATCATCGGGAATGGCTAGTATCGGCTGGACTTTCGAATCTAGCTCGATCCCTATGACGAAGCACCTCGACTCATACTCGAATGTTCCCTCTGCTCTTGTGGCTGAGGCTCTGGCTCTAAGAGCGGCTGTAATAATGGCGATATCAATGAAGATCGCCGATGTGGTCTTCAGATCGGACTCCCAGAACCTAATACGTGCGGTAAACTCTATGGCTCCGACGCCAGAGATCTTTGGAATCCTTTCCGATATCGAAATTGGCCGGAAAAACTTTGCAAATTCTCAATTTCTTTATGTCCATCATGAAAGTAATGTTGTAGCTGATGTCTTGGCTAAGACTGGACTAAAATCTGTAACGGGCCTGGCCCATTGAGTTCGAAAGAAATAAGAATATGTTGAAAAAAAAAAAAAATTAGGACTATATACCACGCAAGATCACTCCATAGGATTGTTTGTTTCCCGACATGGCTCTACTCTTTTCTGCTCTTTTGGAGACTTTCCTTTTCCATTTTAATGAAAATGGAAACAAGAAGCTTGGCCACACCCCACAGTCCCCGTGATAGGTCCTCACAAGCCATTTTTCTTTTCCCAAGATTGCCGGCTCTTTTGTAGATTCTTTATCCCATCTGTCTATAATTCTTTTCTCGAAATTTCGATTTTGATATTTTTTGGCTCGTTGTAAGGATGATTCATGGAGCTTTCTTCTCGTTCAAGATTAGAGTTTCTCGAACTTCATTAACTGCTTCATTTATGGGTTTTTGAAACTTTTGATTGTGATTCGTGAATTTGTGTTTGTCTAGTTTGACTCTCATTTTATTTTATTTGTGAAAATCATACTCATACTTTTACTTCACTAGAAAAAGAATCAAAAACTTCATATACTCTCATAGGTCACTATTTCAGGACTAGCGTAGAGCAAATCACATATTTCTAAATTTCGATCAAATTATGCTACCACTGTTGTTTCGATATGCTCACATATTCACATCAGTGAAAACTCTAAACTAATACTGTGGGATAACAATTTTTTTATAGAATTATTAATTCATAAAAATATTAATTACATCAAAATCATTTTAGGATTGGATTTATGTTTATTGATTTATCATGTTATTAATTTCTCTATATTAATTTATCGATTTTATACTGTATTTATGATATTTCATGATCATAGTTGTCACCTAGCGTTCGAACCTGATTTGAATTTTTCTTCCTGCGACATATGTTATACTTTTTAGATTTTATTAGCCGACATCTATTATTTAGAAGAAAAAAATCAGAAAATTGTGAAGTGTGGTTTCAACTTTAGGTTTCAAGTTGTCACGTTTCCTCGATAAACTCCCACAAAATTTGTTTCATGTCAAAATATATAAACCGTTCAAACATAACATTTTATCGTACTTAGAGGTTATGGCGATTGGCACTAATTGTTGGATAATTCCAAACATTAATTAGGAAATATTCTTTAAGTAAGGAGGAGCTTATTTAGAGATAAGATCAAATCTAATTGTAATAAGAAAATAGGGAGGAGCCTAAATCCTATATAAAGAGTTGATGAGGAGATGTCTCATACAACCAAGAGAATAGAGATTTAGTTTTGAGAAGTTTCTAAATCAATAAAGAAGAGAAGTTTCTTTATACATTCTTTTGCAATACTCGGATTAACTTTAATTGGTAGCAGAGCTTCAAGGAACCGTTGACTCAAGGATGAGACAACGATCCAAGGGAGACTAGGCCGACCTAGAAGATAGGCTAGGGTTACGGTTGAAACATGGCCAATCCGACCGACGAGACAGCACCAGCAAGAGGAGCTGGAGCTCCACCGATCAAAAGGGATATTCAATGTCCTATGCTAACATCGACAAACTATACGATTTGGTCGATGAGGATGAAAGTGATTTTACGTGTGTATCAAGTTTGGGAAACCATCGATCCTGGATCCGCAGACGCAAAGAAGAATGACATCGCCATAGCTCTTCTTTTCCAATCTATACCGGAAGCCCTAATACTGCAAGTTGGAGAGCAGGATACATCAAAGAAGGTTTGGGATGCGATCAAAGCAAAACACCTAGGGGCCGATCGTGTGAGAGAAACGAGACTCCAAACTTTGATGGCTGAATTCGATAAGCTAAAGATGAGTGACGAAGATTCGGTAGATGATTTTGCTGGAAAGATATCGGGTCTAGTATCGAAGTCAACTGCTTTGGGAACGATCATGGAGGAGCCAAAGATCGTGAAAAAGTTTTTAACCGGACTTCCTAGGAACAAATACATACATATTGTGGCATCTCTTGAACAGGTTCTGGACCTAAACTCAACGGGTTTTGAAGACATCGTGGGAAGAATAAAAGCCTATGAGGAACGAGTCATGGATGAGATAAAGGGAGAAGATCAAGGGAAACTTATGTATGTAAGTAACAACAAACCACATCGAGGAGGATTTGGTGGTAATGAAACTGGGAGATTCGGCAGGAATGAAGAGAGTAACTCCGGTGGCCAGAGTAGAGGCGGCGGAGGTTATAGAGGCAGTGGAGGTTATAGAGGTAGAGGCGCGTATTGAGGCAGGGAACGAGGCAGGTTCAATAGCCAATACCGTGAGAAAGAAGGAACAAACAACTACGACAAATCCAAAAAGGATCTCTCTAATGTTCAATGTTGGAGATGTGATAAGTTTGGTCATTATGTGAATACGTGTCCTACGAAACCTCAACAAAACCAAGAAACCAATCTAGCAGAGACGGAAGTAGCGGATGCATTATATATGCATGAGGTGGTGTTTCTGAATGAAGACAAATTATTTCCAAGAACATTTGATGTTAGCGGTGGAGATGACTGCGTTTGGTACCTAAAAAATGGTGCTAGTAATCATATGACAAGAACCAAGAGCTTCTTCTCAACCCTTAATGAGAACATCAGAGGAAAAGTGAAATTCGGAGACGGATCTCAAGTGGATATAGTAGGGAAGGGATCGATCACGTTTGTGAGCAAGTCTAGAGAGAATAGATTGCTCAAGGATATCTACTATATACCAAGCTTGAAGCACAACATAATCAGTTTAGGGCAAGTAACTGAGCATGAATGTGAGGTAAACATGAAGGGTAATATGTTGCTACTAAAGGATCCTCAAAGAAGACTATTAGTGGAAGTTATAAGATCAGCTAATAGGCTATATTAGACACCGATGGAGATCTATCATCCAAAGTGTCTTTAAGTAGAAAGCGAGGATCCCAAAATGTCTTGGCATGCGAGGCTAGGACATGTGAGCTACGGTGTGATGAAAAACATGGTAGACAAAGAGATGGTGAAAGGAATGCTGCAAACCATACAAAACAAAGATGTGTATAGAGTTTGTCAAATCGGGAAACAATCAAGGATCTTGTTCCCGAAACAAGCAGGGTTTTGCGGTTCGAGATCGTTGGAGTTGGTCCATGGAGACTTGTGTGGACCAATTACGCCCCCAACACCATCTAATAATCAGTATGTGTTTGTTTTAATAGATGATTTCTCAAGATATATGTGGACAATGTTGCTTAAGGAGAAAAGTGAGGCATTTGAACGGTTCAAGACTTTCAAGATATATGTTGAGAATCAAACTAAGACAACTATCAAGACTTTTCGTACTGACAGAAGAGGGGAAACCAATTTTGTGAAGAGAATAGAGTCAATAGGCATCTTGCAGCTCCATATACACCGCAACAAAACGGTGTAGTGGAAAGAAAAAACGGGACATTGATGGAGATGATAAGAAGCTTACTAAAAGGGATGAAATTGCCGAATCACATGTGGGGAGAGGTTGTGCGTCATGCAACCTATATCATCAACCGAGTGCCCACAAAAGCTTTAAATGGTCAAACTCCTTATGAAAGCTTCACTACCAAGAAACCCAATGTTGAACACTTAAGGGTTTTTAGTTGTGTTGCATACGCTAAACTCAATGGACCAAGTTTGAGAAAGCTAGATGACCGATCAAGGATTGTGATCAACTTTGGAACTGAGCCGGGTTCCAAGGCCTACAGACTCTATGACCCAAGTACGAAGAAGATAATTGTAAGTAGGGATGTTGTCTTTGAAGAGAAGAAAGGATGGGATTGGACATCAACTTTAGAAGAGAAAGGAGAAGAACCAGGAACATTTAATGTCCAACAAGATTATGTTGCAGAAGAGGAAGATCACGGTGAAACTGATCATAATCACCACAATCATGACGGACAAGAAGAAGAGTCCGAGACTGACGAACACGACGAGGTGGTGTCAGATCAAGAAAAAGAAGAGGAAGCCAAGGGTCAGGGTTTGCCTCATGAGGGTGTTCAGCAAGGTGTAACACGGGCTGGCCGTGTTATCAAGAAGCCAAGGAGGTTTGAAGATTATGTGTTACTTGCTGAATACAAAGGAGGAATGTTGTTACTTACTGTTGATGGTGAACCGGAAAGATATTAAGAAGCAGCAATCATGAAGGAATGGGTTGATGTAATGGTGGCTGAGCTAGAGTCCATCATAAAGAACAAGACAGGGGAACTTGTTGAAAAACCGGTTGGGATTACACCAATAGGATTGAAGTGGATCTATAAGATCAAAAGAAAAGCCGATGGAACAGTGAACAAGCATAAAGCAAGACTTGTTGCCAAAGGATATGTGCAACAACAAGGCATAGATTTTGAGGAGGTTTTTGCACTTGTGGCTCGAATAGAAACTATAAGGTTTCTCATATCTCTTGCAGCTAGTAACATTTGGGAAATACATCACTTAGAAGTGAAAACAGCTTTTCTGAACGGTGATTTAAGTGAAGAGGTATATGTAACTCAACCTGAAGGATTTGAGAAGAAAGAGCAAGAAGATCGAGTCTATAAGTTGAGCAAAGCACTGTACGGCCTGCGTCAAGCTCCTTGAGCTTGGAACTTGAAACTTGATAATACTCTAAAGGAGATAAGGTTTATCAAATGCAAGAAGGAATCATCGCTTTATCAAAAGAAGATCAGAAACAAAATATTGATCATTGCAATATATGTTGATGATTTATTTGTTACAGGAACATCCATTGATGTTATCAAAAAGTTCAAGGAAGATATGTCAAGAAGTTTTGAAATGTCTGATCTTGGGAGACTATCATACTACTTAGGAATAGAAGTAGTACAAGGAACTGATGGAATCAGGTTAAAGCAAGAAGGTTATGCTAATGGGATTTTATTAGATAACGTGATGGAGATGTGTAATTCGACTCATGTGCCAATGGAGTCAAACCTGAAGTTGTCAAAAGCTGAAGACAAAGAAGAGATCGATGCTACTGCCTATAGACGAATAATCGGTTGCTTAAGATATCTTCTCCATACACATCCAGATCTTTCTTACAGTGTGGGAGTCTTGAGTCGATATATGCAGAGTCCTAGAGCTTCTCATGGACAGGCGCTCAAACATATATTAAGGTATGTAAAGGGAACAACTAAGTATGGGTTGTTTTTCAAGAGAGATGGATCAAAAAGGGTGATTGGATACAGTGACAGCAGTCATAACATCGACGTTGATGATGGGAAGAGCACCTCGGGTCACATGTTCTATTATGGAGCGTCTCCCATCACATGGACATCACAGAAGCAACCGACGGTCGCTTTATCATCCTGTGAAGCAAAGTTCATGGCTGCGACTGAAGCTGCAAAGCAAGCAATTTGGCTCAAGGAATTGTTGAGAGAAATCCTAGGTAAAGAAGACAAGAAGGTCATACTACGGATAGACAACAAATCGGCAATTGCACTCACCAAGAATCCAGTGTTTCATGGAAGGAGTAAGCACATATTCTCGAAGTATCACTTCATACGTGAGTGTGTGGAGAATCAACAGATAGACGTTGAGCACGTTCCAGGAGTAGAGCAGAAGGCAGACATACTAACGAAACCGTTTGGGAAGATCAAGTTCAGAGAAATGAGGAGTTTAATTGGAGTTCAAGAGATTGACATTTCCAAGATTCATGTTGGAATTAAGGGGGAGAATGTTGGATAATTCCAAACATTAATTAGAAAATATTCTTTAAGTAAGGAGGAGTTTATTTAGAGATAAGATCAAATCTAATTGTAATAAGGAAATAGGGAGGAGCCTAGATCCTATATAAAGAGTTGATGAGGAGATGTCTCATACAACCAAGAGAATAGAGATTTAGTTTTGAGAAGTTTCTAAATCAATAAAGAAGAGAAGTTTCTTTATATATTCTTTTGCAATACTCGGATTGACTTTACTAATGTGGCAATAGTAAATAAGAACACATTCATATGTCCCGCTCAAACTCGAGCATATTAAATGTTATGAAGGACGATATATAGCAAACCTTGAAAGCAAAAATAAAAAAAGTTTGATGTTACCTTAATCTACAAAACTACCTCCATAGTAAGAAATAAATGTAAACACACATACTTGAGAAAATATTACGAATAAAGCAATGTGAGATGAAAGTATAGTCCCATTCCCATAAAATTGTAATGGATATGCTTTTCAAGACTCTCTTCAGTCTCGCAATATACAATTTTTGTTGTTGTTTTTATAGATTCGCCACGAATATATATATCAAAACTGTATTCAAATCAAAAACAATTATGGGTCAAAGAAGTTTCATTATAGATTTCTAATGTTTTTGTGAAGTGTCTCAATGATATTGTTTGTAATTGCTTAGGTATCTTAAGACAAAAGTTAGTGTATGGTTTCTTTAAAAGATTCTTCAATCATTGTGAATGGAAATCAGGTGCTTTTTAGAAATGTTTTAACACTTTGCCTTTGAGCCTTTTTTTAGAACCACAATTTTTTTCCAACTATACAAAATTAATGCAAAAATTAGAGTTTTGCATCATGTCCGTCAAAGTTGTTTGTAGCCCACATTGGTTTGACTTATTCTATTTAGAGACATAACTATATACAGTATAAGAAATTTTGTGAACTCATTCATTCCATTTAACAAAGAAAATGGAGTAAAAATACATCATGCGATTGCGATTTATTTCATGTTTTGGGAAATGGAATGGAATGAAACATTTAGCTGAAATTGCTTCTTTTCTTTAATAAACTTGCGCAGCTACTGATATTAACCATTTTCTCTAGAGGGTTGTAATATGAGGGGTCACTACTCATTAGGGAGACATTGAGCACACCTAATTCAAGCGGTTTTGACATACTTAACCCGCACAACAATTAATTATAGATACATCAACGTGTCTTTATAATTGAGATTTAGCTTTTAAGGTAAAGTTGTACTATACCAGCAGGCAGCAGTTAATAATAATCAGTAGTAATGATTTAAATAATTAATTTAAGATTAATGGGTGACAAAACATCATGGGGGTGTGCGATCTATAGCTCTCTTTTTCTTCATGTATAGTTCTTGCCTTTTCTTTCCTTTTTCGTAATTAAATTAGAAAGACCGGGAAAACCTCACTGCAAATCAAAAATGGATTAACATTAATTAAGTCTAAATGTGGACCATCTTTGATACGTTACTGTCTCCACAACCAAAATATTAGAAGCAAATGTCTGATTTAATTGCCCCATTATCATTGGTAATGGTATACAGTTTGCGTTCAAAATCATTGTTGCATATATTCTTTTACCCCTAAACAACCAATAAAACAATATTAGACGTTCAAAAAACAACCAATAAAACAAAGTTTGTTAATACTTAGACCATCTCTAATGTATTTTTCTATTTTATATTCTAAAATAGATTAAAAATAGCATTGTTCTTTTTCCAATCCAATGTACTTCCCTATTTTTTTAAAAATGCTATTTTCCTCCGGTATTAGAGAGTAAACTTGAATAAGACAAAGAAAAATATTTTTCTTCCCTATAGAGATCTCTATTTTAAAGGGAATAAATAGAAGAGGGTTGGAGATAGATTAATATTTAATAATGTTTCTTTTTGGTATACATAATTGAATCGTAAAGTTTGTATTTTATACGAAATGTGTATACAATTAACAACCAAATAAACATAACATCAGACACTTATAAGGAAGTTTTTAATTATGATGATGTAATATGTATCCTCAAATAATTTTATTGTAGAAAAGCAAATTAGGGAGAAACATAGAGGAGTGTTAGAGCATCCACAACGGTAGCTCTTAAGGTGATCTTAATTTTGTGATCTTAACAATTTTTTATATTATATTTTTCTAGAACAAGTTAAGAACAGATCTAAAAGTTCCAAAATAAGAACAAATCTTAACAATTTCATTATTAATCAGTTTTTTTCTTTATTTTTTTTTACTTAAAATCTGTTTTAAGATTACTTTAAAAGCTACCGTTATGGATGCTCTTAGTGCATTGATAAGAAAAACATTATACCCACCCACACACTAAGTATTTTGATCTAAAGTCATTGCCGAATAAAAATAAAGTGTAAAATAGAAAAGTAAGAAAAAGAATGAAACAATGCTGACAATGGAAGAAAAGCTTTAACGTAACCAATATGTTCTAATTTGTCATTAAAAAAAACATGGTTATAATTGCACCGTCACTAGTAAAGATTGTGTTTAGTCTGCACCGTACCAGTCATAAGTAAAGATTGTGTTTACTGGGTATAAATGTTTCTGATCACCTGCCAAAGTTGACTCATTTAATAAGTAGGTTAGGTTCTATTGCAATCAATAAAAATTCTGGTGGACCTTTATGTTCATTTACCTATTTTCTTTTGTGGGGTTCAGATTATAAATGTATCATCAGTTTTAATTTTGAATGTATAAAAATAAAATAAAAGGGTAGAGTGGTGTGGTCCAAGAGGCCCAGCCCATTTATAAAGCTGTCGTGAGTTCAAATTTCCCACAATCGGGACGGTTCGGTTCATATCGGTTATAAAAACCACACCGACGAATCGGTTAAGACAAATTGAATCACAGCATTTCGTAAAGAGAGACACAAACCGCGTGACGTTTCAAGAACCAGAAAACGTCTTGTTTCCTTGTTTTTAAGTACTAAACAACACGCAGTTTCTATTTCTAATCAGATTTCTGTTTTCTTCTTCATCACTCGCGTTCTATCAAAAGCTCTCCGACCATCCCAAAGCAAAGCTTCGGCGATCTTCCGATTCTGATTTCGTTTCTAAATCGTAAGTTTTCTTTGATCTCAAAGGATTTGTTTGTGTCGATCTCTGAGTATATAGTTTTGATCCGTCCTAATTGTAATAAAATATTGCTCGGAGAAACTCAAACCTAGATCTAGATTGGGAACCGAATTAGACTGTGATGTGTTAGGTCACAGAACCCAATTCATGGAATCGACGCGTTGAATTTGATAGAAACCCTAATTTCGGAAGAGCACCATTGGAACTGGGGTGAAATCGATTTTGAGAAATGTGTGTTTTTTTTTTTTTTTTTTTTTTGCAGTTGCAGTGACTTGGAGAAAGAGATGGGTTTCATAATGGAATTTGCGGAGAATTTGGTGTTAAGGCTAATGGAGGATCCTGAGGTGAGAGATAGGAAAGCGAGGGAGCACATATATGAGATGCATGAGAGGTGCAAGAAGATTAAGGAGATGTGGGCATTACCTATTCGTCCTTACGGATTCTGGACGTTCGAGCGACACAATGCTCAGCTTCGTTGGGATCCTCAGATCAGTCAAGTCGCTGGTCGAAGGGATCCTTATGATGATCTCCTTGAGGACCACTCTTCTTCATCTTCAAAGTAATCAATCAAGCAATGGTGAATTCCTTACTGTTATTATATTGTACCATTTTGATCCAGCTGCATTTGTCTCTGTCAGTTGATGAATTTGTCTTGAATCTTGATTGATATAGGCTTTAACTTTTTGGGTTGGATGAAATGGTATGAACGATTTTGTGTGTTTCGAACTGTTGGTCTAAGCAAATCATGACTAGGGGTAGTTGGCTCTGCCATTGTATATATTATCTGTTCAGAAGTGTATCCTTGGTTCACCCGCATAGTGACAGTGATCGATTGTTCGTCTGAGGGGTTTATACATCTCTTCTCCATAACATCTGTGCTTGGAATTTGCAGTCTTGCTTACTACTTGTTTACAGTCCCAGCTACATTTAGTTATTCTTTAAGCAACTACCATAGCTGCTGTTAGCAAATGGAGCTCAATTGTGATCCATGTGTTTTGGTTCTTGCAGAAATAAGATGTGTTATGGTTGCTGTCTGGATGGATGCATGTTTTCAAGCTATTTTCCCCGGAATTGTACTCCCATTTGTTTCTATTTGGTCTTAAGGTGTCTGGAAGCTTGGTACAAACTCAAATAAAATAACTCAAGGCTTGTTGACGAATGAGAGAGATATACTCATTGGTTCTTAGTAAAAATTTATGTTGGTTTTCATCTTGGATATGGATATACAATCTGAAATCTGAATTGTGGTCTAATTATCATGTTATGTCTCCTGTTTGGAAAGAAAAAGATGGAAAGTGGAAACAACGCATAACATATTTCACACTACATAACCAAGAAACGAAACACTTGCTAAACCGGTCCAAGTTCAGTGACCAAAGAAAACAACAAAAGCGAGGTCCTAAGATCATCTACACAAGTAACCAAACCTAACAAACCAAACTCTGAAAACGTAACATAAACATAGATATTACATCAATCCTAGTGTGAATCAGAAGAAGATTTATTCCCATTAGTATACCCATCATTAGCAGCATCAGTAGCAGTAGTATTCCCAGCAGTAGGAGTAGTAGTAGTTGTAGCAGCAGCAGTAGGAGTAGTGGTAGCAGCAGCAGCAGTAGGAGTAGTAGTAGTAGTAGCAGCAGCAGCAGCAGCATCTCCTTTCTTCATCTTGGCATCTTCCTTTTCATACGCTTTCACAATATCATCAACAGGAACCAACGGAAAATACCCAACCACAGGATAACCCATCTGAGTCATATTCGTCACCATTTCATTATAAAAACGAGACCAATTCGCTACCACAGGCAAAGATTTATCTCCAACTACATGAACCGGTTTATATTGGTTAAGTTTACTCCAAACTTTAACAGAGTTAGTCACAACGAAACCCTTGTACTCAGTCGCAGCATAGCTAAACGCAGCTTTTGGACCACCGGTACGAGCCTCCTTCACAAAATACTGAGCCTTCTCTGTTGCCTTATGAATCAATACATTTGATATCGTTACCACTTTCTTCGCCATTGGAGGCGCATGCTTATCAAACTTGTACGAAACTTCACCGACCTAGAAATTAAACAAGTCATGACTCATCAGATCTACCAATTTCTAGGTCAAAACTCTGTAATCGATACAGATTTTTATTTTTGAAATTTGATGAAGAAGATTGAAGAATTTAATTACCTTGTGATCTAGAAAGAGGAGGAGAGAATCTGGAACGTCTTTGAATTTGTGGTAGACCGGAGAGACGACGGAGGTGACGGCGCCTTCGACTTTTCCGACGGCGGATTTGAGTGGACCGGAGTTTTGTTTGGCGTAATCGTAGAGATGTGAGAGACTAATGAGAGTTTGGATTGCTGCGATTCTGACGAACCCTAGGTGTTTCAGATTCACCTCCTTGCTATTCATCTTCTCTGTTTCCATCTTTTTCGTGTGTTTTTTGGTTTGCTTTGTGAGAAATTTCTCGTGCCTGTCACTGTTACAGCAAGCAAAGTATCTTCGTACCACGTTGAGAAGTGAGGACTGGTTAAAATAAAGGACAAGGAAGGAAATTTGTCGACGTGATCTAACGGCTGAGAATAGATTTCATGTTATTAATCTTAGATTTATCTTTTTTAGGGGTGGGGGCCCTGGGGTTAGGAATCGTTTTCTGGAAATTCGTGTGTGGATGTTTATGGATCTTTTCGCTGCGACGAAGTTTTTCTAGGGGATTCTGGTACGAACACGTGTATGCTTCCGATAGCTTGGTAATCGTACATAAATCTTTTTTTTTTTTTGGTCGACATCGTATATAAATCTTTTATTGTTTTGGATTAGTGGTTCATTTTCGAATGGAATTTTTTCTAAAGGGAAATAGTTTTCTAATTGATATTTTGTTACGAGAATTGAAGAAACAAGACTTCGGTATAATGACAAAAGTTGGTGACTTGGTGCTATTGTTGGTGAATAGCTATTGGGAGTTTAAATTTAACCTTTCTAGTATCCTTTAGTGCAAAATATTATCTTCCCATACGTCATAACCATGCTTTTAAGGGGAGAACAAGCATCGAAATAGTATGTAGAAGGCAGAAGGAGATCCCAATTCCCATATGGGTTTTAGCGTGAATTGATTTTGGCAATTATGATTAAAATCAGTTATAATTTTTTTTGTAACATCAAAATAATTCACATTATTATGAGATTGCAATACGTTGAGATACGTTGAGCATATGGGCTATAAAAGCAAGTCATCCTCGTCTCATTTGACAACACATAAACAACACAAATCCCTCATAGTTTTTTCTTTCTTTGCTTGTTTTATTTGTCTGAGAATACAACATATAACTAGGATGGTCAACTTTTGTTATAAGGTGTTACAAAACAAATAATTTGTTTTCAACTTTATCAATTTTAGATTCACTGTCCGGTTTTTGAATTCAAGTCCAGAGCAAAATAAAATCTTTTACAATTCTTAGTTTGGTATACTCAGAGATGGTTTTAATGTGTCTTCATGAGCTTAATTTATGCATGATATTCTCTCTAGGCAGTTAGTTACAAAAAAAAAGCACTAACTATGGATTGTGTTTGGTGGAAAAAAGTTTTGAAATTCATTAAAGAAGTTTTTTGTTGCTACTGGCTTTAAATTCTTTAGTTTTCGGGGAAAATCAACAAAAGATTGGGAGAAGTCACACAAATCTGGAGTGATGTCAATTGTCCTTGCCAAACAACTCTGCACATACTAGGATTTAAAACAAAAGAATTTAAAGGCCCAATCTTCTCTTGATTTTCCCCGAGAATTTAAAAACAGTAGCAACAACAAACTCATTCAATGAGAACTGAATTGGTTTTTTTTTTTTGTAGTGACTGCCTAGAGAGAAGATAATGCATAGACTGAGCCTGAAGATAGGCCACAAGGAGTCGGAAGTAAAAACCCTAGCTAATAAACTATGAACAACTAGTGGACCGGCTATATTCTACCTACCAGAAACAAATAACATGGTAGATCTAAACAAAAAAAAAACACCACATCATACTTAATTAAAACTAATTTTGAATGATTTAAATAACAATAATATCTTGAGTATATCAGCTTATCTACCAATTTTCGCAATGGCTTATATCATACTTGTTCACTCATTTCACATGGGTAGATATTTCTAAAGATATCGACCTTTTTGTGTTTTCTTCTTTGACATTGTCATTGTCTAAATTTAAAGTGTTTTCTAAAAAAATCTATATCTAAATAAATCGACCTTTTTGTGTTTTTTTCTGCGATTCTGACGAACCCTAGGTGTTTCAGATTTACCTCCTTGCTATTCATCTTCTCTGTTTCCATCTTTTTCGTGTGTGTATGTTTTAAGGTTTTTGGTTTGCTTTGAGAATGAGAAATTTCTCGTGCCTATCACTGTCCTCTATGTAATGGTGATACAGCAAGCAAAATATCTTCGCATCACGTTGAGAAATTTCTCGTGCCTGTCACTGTCCTCTATGTAATGGTGATACAGCAAGCAAAATATCCTCGCATCAGACTGGTTAAAATAAAGGAGAAGGAAGGAAATTTGTCGACGTGATCTAACGGCTGAGAATAGATCTAGTGTGGCCGTGTGGGTAGGGTCTCAATCGAATCGTTTTCTAGAAATTCGTGGGTGGATGTTTCTGGATATTTTCGATGTGACGAAGTTTTTCTAGGGGATTCTGGTACGAACACGTGTATGCTTCCGATAGCTTGGTAATCGTATATATAATTTTTTTATTGTTTCTGATTAGTGGTTAAGTATTCGAATGGAATTTTTAGAAGGAAATAGTTCTACTTCGTATTTTGTTACGAGTAACAAGACTTCAGTATGATGACAAAAGTTGGTGTTATTGATGGTGAATTACTATTGAGATTTAGTTTTCACTTTTCTAACCTTTAGTGCAAAATATTATCTTCCCATACGGCATAACCATAAAACATAGGTACTTGCTTTTAAGGGAAAAACAAGCATCAATGATATCAATATATAACCAATGAGGAAGGTGGTTGCCTTGTTGGACTTGGGCGCGTCTGATAGATGTATAATGATCAATTCATTTGAGATTTCTGGTACTTCGAGTACTGCAGAATAAGCTTTTTTACCTGATCAACAACAATCATGGGAAGTCAAAAAACGCTAATTTTTTCTTTAGAAAGGAGCCGCCGCGTTACAGTAACCAAGCCCGCCATTTCACCGCGTTTGGTCTGGTGACCAGCGACTTCCACATCCTCGGTTTCGGATCCGTATTTGATTCATCATGCTTTCCTCCTTTTGTTTTGGATCAGTTTAATAGAGGGCTCTCTGTTAGAAGATTTTGTTTCTATTACGTTTTGTTTGTGTGTTACTTGAACAAGAAGAGAAAAAAAAACAGAACGTAAGTAAAACGTAAAAACTGAAAACTTTTATTAATCTGAAACTTGTTGTTAGTTACAATACAAAGACAATCTTTATATAGACATGAAACATACAACCACGACACAACCGAAAAGACACAAAGATAAAAGTTGTAACTCTTCACTTGTGACTTTCTAAACAAGTAACTACTTGTGACATGCACCCTTTCACTTAACATACATAATTACTAATGCAATTAATAATTATAAAACCTAAACTCAATTATCAACCAACACTCCTCCTTGAGTTTCCGTTTCACTCCAAGCTTCTTTTGTAGTTCTTCAAATGACTTTGGTTTCTCCGACACGTTAAAACAAGCTTTGTGTCGGTGAGTTGAATCTTCACACTTCACCATTTGTGTTGTTTGTATTTCACCCATTGACTTGTACTTTCCATGTGATTTGAAAGTATCCTTTTCTTCTTCTCCTTCTTCTTCATATGTCACATCTCTTGACATTTCCACCGATTGATCTTGTAAAATCACATCTTCTTCACAAATGATTTTCGCACGTTCTAGAGAAGAGTTCTACATGATTGGAAAACTTTTCTCCACCATCTTTATCTCCATAATCTCTTTCCTTTAGAATTTGGGATTATAAAGAGATTATGCATTGCTTGTTCTCGAACAAAACTCGATATCCACGTGATATCATTTGCGGAACGCTAAGCAAATTCTTCTCCAATCCCGGCACTAGAAACACCTCTTTGATGATCTTCGCTTGTCATCACTTGGATATTCCCTTTCCCGGTTGTCATTAGGACTTCTCCGTTTTCAACCTTAATTGGAACATTGATACTTCCATCAAGTCAGTCTTGTGAAGCTCTTTGCGTCTCTCACCATGTGATTAGTACAACCACTATCGATCAACCATATATTCTCTTTTATGGTTTTCGATGTTTCTTCTCTTGCACTAAACAACATATGATCTTCGACTACTTCACTACAAGAAAACAACGAGAAACTGACGGCAAAATCTGTCGGAACTCTGTCGGAAAAGGCCTATTCCGACTGATTTCCGACAAATATTTCCGTCAGTTCTATCTTGTCGGAAATGATAAGTCTGTTGGAAATCCGTCACAAATGCCGACGGATTTCCGACAGACGTAATTCCGACGAAATTCCGACAGCCTGCCAGAGTCCGGCAACCCATCGGAATTCCGTCGGAAGAATAGCCGTCGGTTAACCGTCGGTACTGTTTCCGACAAAATGCCGACGGGTTCCGATAACTTGTAAACCGACGACTTTCCGACAACTTTCCGTCGGATGAATTTCCGACAGATTTCCGACGGTTTTATTTCCGACAGCTTTCCGACAGATTATTTCCGACGGATTCGTAGAAATTATTAAAAATGATAATAATTTTAATAATAATTAATTTAATATAAAATTTTAATTTAAAATTTGAAATTATTTAAATTAAAATAAAATTATTTAAATTAAAATAAAAAGTAAGATTGTTTTACAAAAACGTTGCAAATAAAAATCTAATCGGTGGGCGGCGGAGGAAAATCCGGGTTGCATTCCAAGTACGCCATCATCCGTCGCATCATCTCCCTGTCCTTCTCCCGGTCGGCTTCTAGGGTCTTCTGTGCTTCTTGTATCTGCTGGACCGTCGTCTTCAATTCTGAAATTTTGGCGTCCTTTTCCTGCATCTAGGCTCTCAGGTCGGATGACTCGCTGTAGTAACGAGAAGACCCCGATGATCCTGCATCGTCGGGAAGACCATAAATCCGCCCTTTGCTCTGCGGAGCAACCTGCAGAACAAATTAAATTGTAAATAAAAAAGACTTGAAAACTATTTTAAATTTTACATACCTTTAAGACGAATTGGTTGATTATGTCGTCCGGGGCTTGGGTGAGGGGAGGGGTTCCTTCCGTGGATGGCTGAGACAGAATGTACTCGTCTTCCATTCTTCGGACGCTCTCCTGAATCTCCCGAGCTAGTTGATCCTGGACGACACAATCCTTGTCGGTGTGTGTTGCTAGCAGAAGTTCCAAGTTGTTGGATTCCCGACCCAACTCCTTAGTCTGCAGTTGTTAGATATTTATTTGATAATATAAATGTATAAAGCTAAAAAAAAATTTAATAAAAATCAAGACGTACATAAAAAACTTACCATATCCCTAGCCTTTGTCTTCTTGCTGGTAGCTCCAAAGTTGTGAGTGGCTAACCCTTTGCCGTTGCGCGTGTTGTTCCGGTTGGTAGAGTGATACGTAGAGCTCGCCTTGGTATCCTCTCGTTGCCAATAGGCGACGAACCCGTTCCACAAGTCTGGCTTCTCAACCATCTCCTTTGGCACCTTATCGTGTTGCCACTTATCCTTCCACTTGTTCACCTTCTTCGAGTAGTGCCGTCCCGCTTTCAAGTCGAATTCCCTCCTGACCGTAGCGGTCAAGTGTGGTTCCCACCTAAATTCTTGCTAGAAAAAGAAAAATTAAAAAAAAAAAATAATACTTTAAATGAAAGTAAAAATTGTGAAAACAGATGACTTACCGCAAATTGGCGAAACCACATTTCTTGATCCTCCAGTGGCATGGCGGTGTACGTCGGATAGGGACGGCTGAGCAAAGAGTTTTCCATCATGTTGAGGGGCTTCGAAATCACGCTTCGAGAATCACAAAACCTACGAAAAAAAATTGTAACAATATAATTACATTTTTTACTAATTTAAATTAAATTAGTAAAAGAAAACTTACAAAAATGTAACAACACACTTACCATGTGTCTGTACCGCGTTGGTCTGGATGAAGATTAGTCAACCTCTCTCGTCCAGAAAGACCCATGAAGTCCTCGACGCTAAGCTGGGACGGTGCTGTGGTGGTTGGTGGTGTCTCCGGCGTCTGTAGAGGTGTAGACGACGGTAGAGGTGTAGACGTCGTACTCTAAGGAGGTCTACTCGTACGACGACGACTTTGGCCGCTGGCAGATGCAGCGAAACCACTATAATACCTACATTTATATTAATATATTATAAAGTTATGAAAAAATCATAAATATTTCATATAATTCTAAAATTATTAAGAAATTATAAAATTCTTAAGTAATTGTTACATAATTTAAAATTATAAAATATTAAAATTCTAAAATTCTAAATTAATCCTTAAAATTGTTTTAAAATTAGTAGAAAATGCTAACATTTTTTTTCCAAAATATATAAAATATAATTTTCCTAAATCTAATTATTTAAATGTTTTTAAAATATAGATATAAATTCAAAAATTAAGTCATTATCTTCAAATTTCGAAATAATTGTAAAATTATTAAGAAATTCTAAAATTATTAAGTAATTGTTACATAATTTAAAATTCTAAAATATTAAAATTCTAAAATTCGAAATTCATATTTAAAATAGTTTCAAAATTTGTAGAAAATGCGAACAATTGTTTCCAAAATTTATTATAAATATATATATAAATTCAAAAATTAATTCATTATCTTAAAATTTCGAAATTGTTTAAATATTTAATTATAAAAGTACCATTGTTTTAAAAAACATTTCATAAATTTCCAAAAAATCAACAATTTCCAAACCCTAAAATCTAACTTCCCTAATCCTAAATCTAACATCTAAATTCCTAATTCACAAACTAAAATCTTAATTCACAAACTAATTCCTAATTCACAAACTAATTCCTAATTCCGAATTGAATAGATAATTTGAGGAAACTTACAAATGAGAAGGAAGATCCGCCATTTGTAATCCGGCGAAGAGGAGGACGCGGCGGCGGCGAAGAGGAGGACGAGAAGATGAAGAGGCGGAGACGGCTACGGCGAGGCTCGGTGGGGGAGAGGATCGGAGGCGGAGAGGTTAGGGGTCGGGGGCGAATTACGGCGATGACAACCGGCCAAATCGGCAGATCGGAAGGGCGAGCGGCGGAGGCGGCGATTTTTTCGAGATAAAACCGGTGGATTGTGTTCTTTGGGAAGAAGAAGATCTGTTAATAAATTAGAATTTCCGACGGATTTAAATCTGTCGGAAATCAGTCGATATTTAATTTTCATTTCGCGGTATTTATTTTTCATTTCGCGGGTAAATTTTGGCACATACGTCGGAAATCTGTCGGAAAATATATACAATTTTCCGACAGTTTTCCGACAGGTTTGTGGTTTTAAGCTTGTTAACGATCCGTTTTCATAGTTACAAGTTAATAGCATGGTTGGAGCATGATTTAAAAGATAAAATACTTGATAATATTATTGTTACTTTCAAATTCTAAACATTTAGTTTTTTTAGTATTTTTTCGTAAACATCTATGTTTATGTCTATGTAACTGTATGAAATGCTTTTGGTTGAAACATGACCAAAAAGCAAATCATGTTCTGTATATCATCCACAAGGTTATTTACTCACTTATCTTTTACTTTAGTTGTTAGAATTGTATGCCGAGACTTTGTCTTCTCGAAATTATGGAATTTGACCTCAAATCCCCAAAACTGTCGGAAATCTATCGGAAACATAGTACGTTTCCGACAGATTTCCGACAGATTTAAGGGTAACACGTGTCGTCCATTAAGGTTAGCCTGATATGAACCATCCGTCGGAAATCCGTCGGAAATATATAAATTTCCGACATATTTCCGACGCAAAATCAAGTTATTAAAAAAAAATACAAAAATATAAATAATATGAAATTCTTGTTTATGTTTACAGATACAAACATATAATATAACTAATCTGAGTCTGATTCTGATCCTTCTGAAGGAATTGTGTCTTCGTCTTCATCAAATTCTCCAACTTCTTCTTCTGATTCTGAATGTACTATATTATCACAAAATTCTGTGAAATCAGCAAAAAGGTCCACCGCAGAAGAATGATCAACTGGATCCATCAGAGTAATTCTAGTTGGTTGCATAGCATCTTGCTCAGCAACTTCATATAGTCTCCCCCTTGGATTAATTGGAGTCACTGTAATCCAAGGATCTCCTCGATGTGTTACCCTATGGTAAGAAAGGTAGCATACCTGAAACAAACATATTTAATTTAGACAATTACAATATCATTATTTATCAATAACGCACGTATTATAAAATTTTAAAATCAAACCTGGTCTGCCTGTGATGCTAGGATGAATGGGTCATACTTTTGCAGTCTCCTAGAAGAATTTAACGAAGTGACGCCAAATTGGTTCACCTGAACACCTTCTGGATATGATGGATCATACCACTCACACAAGAAAACAATGCACCTCATGCCCAACATTCCTAGATAGCGCACTTGCAATATTTCTTTGAGAATCCCGTAGTAGACTACATCACCACTTGTAGCTGAAATACCGTAATCTGCAGTTGGCTTCGGCCTTTTTTCATGAATCCTAAATGCAAATCCCCTAGTGCAATACCGAACGTATGAAGTTGCTTCGAAGCTTGGGCCAGAAACTATCTCTTGTAACCATGTCGGAAACCTTTCTCCATTCTTCATTCCTTCAGAAACCTGAGATAATAATTTAGACAAATTAATAAACAAACATTTAATTAAGTATTAATTAATTCACTAATTTTAAGATATATAAGCGTTTTTTAAAAACTTACATAATATTGCAGCCAATTTACAAACTCGGTTTCCTTAGATTCTCCAAGTTCGTCTTCTGTCATTTTCGGATAATAGCGACGTATTGATGCAATGTAAATCCTGAAAGCAAACAACAATATATAACATATGAAACCTATATATTACTTAGGTATTAAAAAAAAGAAGTATTTAAATAAGTTATGTTTTTACCTTTCGTACTCCGCCATCTCCTCACAATTCGTTAGGATATACATATGTAAGTGATTCCACTCATCTTGTGATAGGAAGCGTTTCTTCCCTCTCCCAGTCACTCGCCCAACTTGCGAAAATAACTCAGGGACCAGCGCGGGATACATGACTCTCTCACCTCTATCATCATGACGAGCAGGACGTCTACTCTTCGTATGAACTTCCCATGGAAAGTAATATTCCGCAAACTGTGATGATTCTTCATTGATACTCTGTGCGACAATAGAACCTTCAACTCGAGCCAAATTTTTGACCTTCTTCTTTAGATGGAACATATACTGCTCAAAAGGATACATTCAACGAAATTGAACGGGACCACCTAGTTCGGCTTCGCGGGGGAGGTGTAGGGGAAGATGTTCCATGATTGCAAAGGATCACTGGTATATTGGCATCTAAATTGTGGATCCCCTCAACTGTAAGTGTCCTCGTGCATAAATCCCTAAAGAAAACACCAACTGCTGCAATAGTTTCGTGGACAGTTTGAGGAAGGAGATGGTAAAAGCAAATGGAAGAAGCCTCTGCATCACTACATGACAATCATGACTCTTCAGTCTCATAAACTTTAGGTATCGCGAGTCTACGCAGTTACCCAGATTAGCTGCATATCCATCAGTGAATTTAACTTCTTCTTTAATCCACCGGAAAAATTCTCTTATCTTTTCTATTTGCAATCGGTACGGAGGAAGAGGGTATGTACCATCGGGAAGACGTTCAAGATAATCACGGTTGCAAATCTTTGAAACATCCATCCTAGACTTCACATTGTCTTTTGTCTTTCCTGGGACGTTTAACACCGTATTCATGATGTTGTCAAAAAAGTTCTTTTCAACATGCATCACATCGAGGTTGTGCCTTAATAAATGATCCTTCCAATACGGCAAATCTCAAAATATACTCTTCTTGTGCCAGTTATGAGCTTCCCCTACACCACAAACTGGTTCATGCCCATTACCCCCACAATCAGGAGTCCTCTCAGCACCAAAATCTCTCAACTGCTCCAATATAGTACGACCGTCTATCTCATCAACTGGAGCATCAAACACTTGTTTATTTTTCTTAAATAATCTTTTAGACCGACGATATGGATGGCTGTCCGGTAGAAACCTTCTATGGCAATCAAACCAACATGGCTTTCTTTCATTCTTCAATTGGAAAGCGTCAGTGTTGTGTTGGCAAAACGGGCACGATAATCTTCCATGAGTAGTTCATCCATAACATACCGTATGCTGGGAAATCGCTAATAGTCCACATAAGGACCGCACGCATATGAAAATTCTGCTGCCGTGAAACATCAAACGCTTCGACACCGTGACTCCATAGCATTTGTTACTCATAAATCAATGGCTGGAGGAATACATCAAGTGATCTCTTCGGATGCTCAGGGCCGGGAATAAGAACGGAGAGGAATAAAAATTCTCGACGCATGCACATACCAGGGGCAAATTGTACGGTGTTACGATTACGGACCACAAAGAATACTGTCTTCCATGCTTCCCAAATGGGTTGAAACCATCCATACTTAACCCGAGGTACACATTTCTTGACTCGTATGAAAAATCCGGATACAACATTTGAAAATGTTTCCACGCTTTTGCATCTGAAGGATGTGTAATCTCTCCATCTTGAAAATGTTCTGCATGCCATCTCATTTCTTCTGCCGTTCGCGCAGATTGATATAACCTCTTTAACCTCGCTGTCAATGGTAAGTACCACATACGTTTATATGGAATTGGAACTCTGCCACCAGTATCCTGATACCGTGGTTTACGACAAAATTTACATCTTCTCCGGTCTTCGTCTTCTCTCCAATATAGCATACAGTTGTCGATGCATACATCAATCACCTGATACGGCATACCACGACCTGCTACAAGTTTTTGTATCTCGTAGAATGATGCAGGTGCCAGATTATCTTCAGGCAAAATATCTTTCACAAAATTTGTTATCGCATCAACACACTCTTCCGCCAAATTGAAGTCCGTCTTAAGGGTCATCAGTCTACTAGCAGTTGATAAAGGTGAATGTCTGTCTCTACACCCATGATATAATGGCTGCTTCCCTGCGTCAAACATATCAAAAAATCTTCTAGCTTCTTCATTTGGTTCTTCTACTCTATCCTCCCCTATTACGATCGATAGCAAATTCTCTCTAAACGCATCATGAACCATCTCAGCGGTACCTACACCAAAATCTACTTCCGTTCTATGTTCGCCTAAGCTATCCGTTCTATGTTCACCTAAGCTATCCGTTCTATGTTCGCCTAAGCTATCCGCAACATATGGTGCATTGCTACTACTACCACCATCATAATTAGTTTCTCCATGAAAAAACCAAATTTTGTATCCCGGCATAAAACCATGGGTATACAAGTGATGCCAAACTTGTTCTACCTTAACATTACGCGAATTGCAACAATTTAAACATGGACATTTTATCTCCGGTCGATTCCCGACAACCGCCATGAACTCGCATATACATCGTGCATAACTTTCATTTAATGTCTTCGACTCCGGATCATACATCTCTTCATCCATCCACGATCTATAATATCTAGAAGATGACATCTCCCTCTCTTAACGAATTTTTTCTAACAAATGTTTGGTTGGAAGTTGTTGTTGTTGTGAGTGAATGAAGATGTGTGGAATCATATATATAAATACGCTGACCGTCGGAAATCTGTCGGAAAGGCGTCGGAAAACCAACGGATATAATAACGGCTATATAATGGCTATTTTTCCGACAGATTTCCGACAGCTAGTTGGGTGTCTGTCGGAAAATATTAACGGTAATATCGACGTTCGTATTTTCCGACGGATTTCCGACAAACAACCTGAATCTCCTCCGTCGTCGGCACCGGCTAGTTACCCGGTCCAATAATCCGACTGATTTTCGACGGTCTTCTTATCAGTCGGAAATAATTCCGACAGATTACCGACGGAATTGAAAAATTTCAGTTCGTCGGAAATCGGTCGGTATACCGTCGGTAACTTTCTGACGGAATCACTTCCGTCGGAAATTCCGTCGGTTTTGCGGCTGTTTTCTTGTAGTGCTTCATCTTCAAGACTCACATATGCCCGTTCATACTTCTTTGAACGACACTCTTTTGCAAAATCCCAACTTCACCGCAGTTGTAGCATTTCTTCTCATTCTTCGAATTTTCGCTGTGATCTTTCTTTGATTTCCTCTAGCAATTCAATTCCATGTGGTTTTCTTTCTCACAAAACCCACACCACTTTCTGCTCTCTTTTCCTCTTAGGTAAGCAACCTCCTTTCTTGCTTGGAGTCATCCTTTGACCACCATCAACGTCTCCTTCACGTCTAGTGCGTGAATCCTCTTCACGTCTTTTCCGGTTACCTGTGTATCCCGGTTTCATGCGTGAATCTTCTTCTCCTCGTCTTCTTAGGTTACCTGTGTAACCGGTTTTCGTATCGTGCCTTGCTTGGTGTATCACCAACCTCTTACACTTTTTTTCCCCTTAGAACCATCACCTTGACTTTAACCTTGGTGTGTTTGACTCTAACCATCACCTCGGCTTTCTCTAACCATAGTCTTTTTGGTTTCTTCTTTAGTCATCACATTGGCTTTCTTTAGTCGTAGTCTCTTGATTCCTTGAAATTAGTAGCCTTGCTCTGTTTCTATTAACAAGCAACTTGTTGTCGTCTTCCTCACAGACTCAACACCACCAATTTGCCTTGCTCTGTTTTTTTCAACAGGCGGCTTCCCCGTCTTGTTTCCGTGATGCCTTCATTGAGTGATGCCTTCTCCGCATCCTTGTGCTTCACCAAGACGTTTTCGAACAAAGTTTCAAAATTCTCCTTCCACAACTCCCAACTCCACATCCGTTTTCTCCATTGCCTTTTGAGAGGATTTCCTCTCTTTTTCATCGCTTTTGGAGCCTTCCTCTTGAAGATACGGCATGTGGTTGTGTTTGTGAATGATGATGGTGCTCTCTCTTGGCACCACCTTTTTTTTTCTATTTCTTCGGTTCAGTCTCCATCTTTCTCTTCTTCACGCAGCGGACCTCTTCTTATTCTTTTTGTGCTTGAACAGATTCCAAGACCAAGATAAGCTCTGATACCATGTTAGAAGATTTTGTTTCTATTACGTTTTGTTTGTGTGTTACTTGAACAAGAAGAGAAAGAAAAAACAGAACGTAAGTAAAACTTAAAAACTGAAAACTTTTATTAATCTGAAACTACTTGTTAGTTACAATACAAAGACAATCTTTTATATAGACGTGAAACATACAACCACGACACAACCGAAAAGACACAAAGATAAAAGTTGTAACTCTTCACTTGTGACTTTCTAAACAAGTAACTACTTGTGACATGCACCCTTCCACTTAACATACATAATTACTAATGCAATTATTAATAATTATAAAACCTAAACTCAATTATCAACCAACACTCTCAAGGTTAGTTTAGGGAGTTGCTTCGGGTGATGAGATCTATAAGAGTCTAGAGACTATCTAGTTCGGGGTCTGAAGGTGTTTGACGAGGCACTGCATCGGGACAAGGTCGTGCGTTGGTCTGGTTAGATCTGTGTTCGCTAGTAGGCTAGTTTCGAGATCATCGAGATTGCCTTTCCTTTGTTTTCGTCGTGCCTAGGTTTGCAGGTGGTGGCATGATGGAATTTCCCGATCTATGGAAGAAAGAGATCTAAACCTGAATCACCGAAGAACACAAACGTAGAAGCCACAAGATACGCCAAAAGGAGTCGGAAGTAAAAACCCTAGCTAATAAACTATGAACAATTAGTGAACCTGCTATATTCCACCCACCGGTAACAAAAAACATGGTAGATCTAAACGAAAAACAAAAACCATATGTACTTAGCTAATTGTGAATGATTTAAATAACAAGAACTCAGCTTAGCTACCAATTTTTCGCAATGGCTTATATCAAACTTGTCCACTCATCATCTCACAGGGGTAGATATTTCTAAAAAAATCAACCTTTTTGCGTGTTTCTTCTTTGACATTGTCTAAAAGAGAGACTAAGAGAGAAGAGAGAAAGAAGGCATATCCTCGATCCTAAACACATCATCCAGCATCAGCTCTCTCTCTAGCTGCCCTCTTGTACATCTTAGCACATCCTACATCATCCATGCATCATCACCATCACTATACAAGCATATATTGTACATATCATAGGGAAACACAATCGAGAGTCCGAGACTCACGTTAAATTCCATGTATGTTGCGTTCTTGTCCAACCATTGCTTGTCCATTACCGCAAACGCCACACAGTAAAGCAAATCGAACGCCCATTCATTTTCTGGATTTCCAAAAATAAGTTAAAAACTCAAGTGACCGATTGATTATAACCAGATAGAGATATGTTACCTGAAAGCATTTGTAAGAAAATCGACCGCACAAAACTCCTAGGCTTTGCTACACATGAAGTAAAAGTTTAAAATGATCATTTCGCTTCACAACAGAGTAATGGAGAGTGAGTGAGTGGACACTCACATGCTTCTAAGTCGAGCATTTGCATGATCATGAAGGTGATGTTAACGCCAGCTACAGCGAAAGGATATTCCCAGGCCGCTCTTTTACCTCCTTGTTTCTTCAACAGACGCTGAAACGAAGTCTATACCAATGGAACCGAGAAATCACATAAAAGCGGGTAAATCAAATGTCTAAAAGTATTAGGTGATGAGAATTAGGTATACCGAGAATGTTTTGGCGAAGAATAGAAGATTCTCTAGTGATATGAATCCAGTTCCTCTGATAACAAGAACACCAAATTAAGTACTAGTTCGCGTATTCTATTACACAAGCGAGATTAGAGACAGAGAGGGCTTAACCTGAAATCAGTAGATGGATCTCTTCCTTGCCATCCCATATCTTTCCACTGGTCTGAGATCAAAGCCTGAAGCTTTTCACCGGGATACGTTGCTGACCACAGTGCTCTCAGAGCATCCTGATGGTCAGGATGAGCCGCATCAAAGTAATTCTTCGTTCTCTTCCTCAACCTCTTCAGTCTTTCTTCCTGACAAAAACAATCAAAGACAGAAACAATGCTATCATTAAAGCCAATTAATGAAGCTGTTGTTTTCTAGACGTGTTTTTATACCTGCAATGGTGTCAAGTTTGAGCAGATTCGTTCATAAGCTCTCTTGCGGTTGAAGCACACACATGTTAGGCTCTTCCTGATTCTCCAACTAGGCGTGCCACCACAACTCGCTTCTTCTACATCTGCATTAATCAGCCCTACGTAAACAAACAAGGACACACCAAGCCAATTATTGTTCATAATTAAGTATTTTTTAAACAAACAGGGTTCAAGTCTCATACTTCCTTTTTTATGGTCAAAGCAAGCATCTCATACCAAGTAGTCCATTGGAATTAAAGCTTCAACACTCACTTGGTCAAGTCATAAGAAGATGAGGGCACCAAGGACATGTAACTTGACTTCACATATGTTTCCATTTAAATTCAAATTTTTCGGTTTATAAATATAGAAAAGTGAATGGCATATACCATTTGGTTCGGTGTGGTACGAATTCGGTTTCAATTCTGACAAGTATATAAAACATTTACAATTTAATCGGTTTGATTTCTATATTTCGTTTAGGTTCGGTTTGGAATGAAATTTGTTAACATTATTTTCGGGTTTGATTTTTGGATCAACATTTTAACGGTTCTGGTTTGGTTTTTGTTGGTTAAACTAGATTGTAAACTCCTATCACTCGTTATGGCGACAATTTGCCAATATGAAGTGAGTACCACTACCACCACCTTGCCTCTACTCCAGTTAAATTATAAACTTTCGTTTAGATTCAATGTCCTAAAAATCTGTCAACATTTGCTCTGGAGGCTGATTTAGATGTATGGGGACCAAACCCAAACACCAAATATTTATCGTCTTATAAAGAAAAAAATTTACAATTTAAAAACAATGAGTGTAATTCACCAACGAACGAACATTAAACAGATCTACTTAAAATTGACTCACGTGGCAGACCGATTGAATCATTCACGGATCTCTCAGACCCGTCCGATTTAAACTAAACCGGTATAATCCTATGAACCACCGATACAAATTATTCACTCAGGGACCCACAAAATGGACCCAATCTTAGATTATGATGAGACGCAAAATGAAGCCGATGCTCCTCCTAACCCAGACACGTAATAATTGTACCCGAAAACAACATCACATATAAATCATTAGTATTTATATTTAATATTGAAAATACTAATTTCTTTTGTAGATAGATTTTCTTTGTAGTCATCACTGATCATACACGTTATTTAGTGAGTTTCTGGTCAAACATACTGTAGATACACTTACTCTGCTACAGTTTAGCAGACTGTGAGTGAATGAAAACGACTGTTATTTGGATCACTTGCGCATTGTGCAATAACATTTTAGTCATTTATCTACAAACCAAACTTACTTGGAAAAAATGAAAAGAAAACGAAGATTTTTGAAGTTGGAAAGTGATCATGAATAGAAAGACGAAAGGCTGATTAGATGGTTAATTAAGGGAATTATTAGTGATGAAAATAGTTTGGAAACTTTTCAATTTGGTTTTAAAATTTGGATGAATCTATCTACTGATCGAGAGCAGATTAGTTAAGGAAATAAATCGAAATTAACAAAAATCAATTACTGGAATTCCGGTAGTTTCGACGGCGAAAGTGAAACGTACCGGCGGAGGTGGAGGCAGAGACGTCCGAGTGGGCGGAGGAGGAGGAGGAAGGTGACAGATGACGTGTCCCCACGCATGAAATTCTGACAACTCTCATTTCTTTTGTCTCCTGATTCCGACCGGGGAGAACGAGCCTGTTACTCTCTTGCTCCTCAGCTTCAGCGATTACGAGGTATTTATAGCGAAGAGAATTCGTTTATGTAGCAGTTTACGAAATGACGCATATGCCCCTCCACGAGGTTACTCTCATTATTTCAACTCATCAAACCTCAAAACATATTAAAGTTTCTGAATTGGTGAATCTCCAAGAGAATTCAAAACAGATTAACCGAAACTTACGATGCACCAAGGTGATCTTCAGGTTACAATTTTTATAGTATATATGCCTATAAAATGGAGCCAAAAAACGCAAACGTAACAAAAAGAATTAACTAATGTACAGTATTGGAGGAAGTAACAAGAATGAAAAGACTTTAACCTTGAGAAGAAGAAAATTATCGTTGTTCAGTCTTCTTCAGGGACTTTTAACCTCCGGTTTCTATGTACAGAGAGTTTAACATTTGGGATCTTATGTTTCACCTGTCTCCACAACATGTTTACTGCATCTTCTCTCTTGGGCGGGTACTGAAACTCGAAATGATGCGATACGTTCTTCAAATGTTCCCACATTTGCATCCATTTCTCCTTTGGAAACTGTCGCAGGTTTTCGAGGATGTACCCCGGTTCAAGCGCCTCTTTTACAGAGAAGAAGACTGAGAATTCTGTGTAGTCTATTTCGTCCTCAAATGCCAGCTCGATTTTGTCGCTTATAATGACCGGAATGCAGTGACTGACAATCGCATCAAATAAACGACATGAAGATGGAGTGTCTCCAGCTGGATGCAAACAGAATTTCGACGATCTCATTCCTTCCGTAGACTGGTCACAGAAAACAAACCATAAGAGCATGAACTAATTGATAAAAATAGTTATTATTATAGAGAAGAGCTTACTATTTTGATGTTTTGTGTTGTTGCTACACTCTTCTCATAGTGAACATCAGAGTTATTAGCTAGTAACTTTTCCAACCGGAGACGAATCTTGCCTTCGGCTTTCCTGACTGTATTCCCACGGAAGTAAAGAAGAGTAGTGCGAGCCTCGAAAGGATCCGTAGTATCATCATCAACATCATCATCATCTGTCAAGGACTCAACAACATGTACATACGGGGAAACCACATCTTTACTGAGACGTGCCATGTCTCTAGGGTAACGCCCAAAATCCACAACGATGAGGATCGATTCGTTCAGCTGTTGCCTGAGAAATCTGAAAGCGTTAGGATGCGTCATCGGAATTACATGGTCTCTACCTCCTGAACGTTGCCAATACTTGGAATTCTCAAGATACTCCATTAACTCAACCTGACAAAGCAAGAAAAGCCTCTTAATAATTGCACCAAACCACAAAACTTTTTAAATCCAATTCTTGACAGACCAACATTGTTCCAATTCCTAACCCGTAGAATCGATACGAAACAAAAGTGTTCAAGCTTGAGTAAAAATTCATAAAAATACCAACAAAGAGATCCAATTATAGTGTTCTTAGCCCTCTAACATGTTCTTGACCATTGCACTAAGAGCTAAGAACTATCAAGAAGATTGACATTACACTGAATTGTGAATTTTCCCAATTCAATCTCAATTGTGAATTCCCAATCACACCTACCTAAATCAGAACATCCACAAATCTCAATTATTCCAAAAACCCAAGTCTCTGAATCAAAATTACCTGCAATAGCCGATCGATTTCCGTATCCGGATCCGTCATGTTCTTCCCGTGAGTATTGAAACTGAGGGAAGAAAAGAAAGGAACGTAGAAAGCATCAGCCAATTCCGGATCAAAAACCCTAAACGCCTCTTTCTCTTCTTCTTCTTCTTCATCGCCGCCGTGAAGAAGCGAAGCCATAAGCCAATACTCAACGCTATGCTGTCTCTTGATCCCGGAAGTCTGTGGCCACGGCGGGAGATTCTTTCCGGTGAGAGGCTCGACGTCGGAGCTATGAGGATCCATCATCGCGACATTGAATTTTCGTGGGAGATCGTACATGAAGACACGGAGAGGCTTTCCATTTGAGCTACAGGGAGAGGATTTACTGGGCTGAGATTGAAGTTGGGAGAAGTAAGGTCTAGGATCGACGGTACCCATGTAGATTGAGTAGGAAGCAATGAGGAAGACGAAGAAGACGATGGTGCATATGGTTTTGCCGTACATTTCTTCTTCAGATTTGGATCCAACGGTCTCTCTTTTTCTGTTTGTTGCTGCTTGATTACAACGAGTTTTGACGAATCGTGTTGTGTCATAGGCAATGATAATAAACAAGCGATTCCTTCATGGAAATAATTTTACTCAAGTCTTTTAAGGTTTTTTAACTTAGACTATCAGATTTCGTGAACCCAAAAAAAAACCTACACTTAACAAATCCCCATTCGTTTTTTTTTTTTTTTCTTGGTTGACTTGTCCCGGCGTAAATAAATTGTTTTTTTTTTTTTTTAAAACAAATTCTATATATGAAATCACATTTGGTCGGTTAGAAAACATCCTTGTAAAGATAATTTTTATCGACTTGTCAGGATCTATATGGAAAAAGAAATAATCGCGTGCTCGTGCCGCTTTCGCAAGGGTATCTGCACGTTATTACGAAAAACTAGTAAATTTGTCTCTAAATTCAGAGAAATGTTCTAATTATATTTCGAAAACTGGCCAATCCATTGGTTAGTAAATCATCTTTAGTAAATCCAAACAGTTTATCTCAAATCGAGTTAAGATTAAATGCTTCTGGATTAAACACTCCATCGCCCAAATAAGTCCATCGAAAAACAAAATATATAAAACAATATATAAAATAACTCTAGATAGAGAGAGAACTCCCTAATTATATATAAGATTAAAACAAAATATAATATGCTTATAAATTAAGTGATACATAAAAAAAAAAGAAAAAGATAACCATATTTCTAAGAAGTGAAAAGAAAATCAAAATTTCTATATTGATTTTCATATTTATATATTCCATAATATATGAAAAGTTTATTTCTTATTAAAAGGTTTTCACCTAAATTAAAAACAAAGTCTCATATTAAATCCAACTTACATTTTTTCAACCACACATTATACTTATAAATTAACTTAACTCCTTGATTTATGACCCTATTAGGTAGAACAACGTTTACAAAATAATTCTAAAATCTTAAGTATTTTTCTATGATGAACGAATATATGGTAGATTTAGAAGAAATATATACATATTTGATTAAAAAAAACAACAAATAAATTTATAAAGTAGAAGTTTTTAATGAATAAATTAGATAAAAAGTAAAGTCATTTGATTTTTTTTCCAAAAAAACCTCAAATGGCTAGTAGATAGAAGAATAATAACAAGTGATAAATTTATTTGAACATGAAAAACAAAATTCATTGTCGCAATATATACATTCTCACTCCATATAGAGTATCCTCATCATCAAAACAAAAAATGATGTAATAAAATTTATAATAAAAATTCATGAATTCATGTTTATTTACATTTATTTCTACGTATAATTATTAGAGATTTAAATTAGATTAAAACAAAAGCAAAAAAATATATACAAAAATATGAAATATTATAGGAAGACGAAACAAAAGTAGATGTTCGAAGAAAAACGAATATGGTTGAAACACGACGAAAGCAATATTAGTGAAAAAGTGTACAAAGAGAATTTGACTAAACCGTAAAACACATATATTTACAAGACTAACATAAAATATTTTAGATTTTATTCATTGTCTAAAATAATTAAATTTCATAAAATATATGACATAGATTATGGGACAGGGTAATCAAGTTTTAAGATAATTTTTAGTTTATAGAATCGTATTGTATAACAGAACCTCCATTACCACCAAATTAGATAAAGCATTTATTGTTGATATACATGGATGTGATACTCTTACAAATGTTAATAGCCACGCCGTGCTCTATAGAACATTATATAAGCATCAAGGAACTAGCTAGATTTACATGCAATGTGATTTCAATTGTATCTACAAATGTCTACGGAAAATAGTACAACTTATTAGCTAAAAACCAAAACATGATGATAAAGCAAAGAACAAAATTTATCTAAGATGCAATTCACTATAAAACATAGCTTCAAGATGCTTGATGAAATCATAGAAACCACATGAAAAGAATTAAAAACTCTAGAATTGAAACACAAAAGTAAGTGCAATCGCAAAATAAGCTTAAAATTAAATCAGCCAAAAGAAACTAACATTAAAAAAGTTCCATACTAAATACAAACAAAAAAAAGTGTTAGCTAAAACGTTTTTAACAATAAACCCGAAAAAACTGAATACATTATAGCTAGAAGTATTTGGACTTTTATGTGTTGGATGCTCTTTGTAAAATCAAAGGTAAATGACATAAATAGTTTTAAGTACAGCTATAGTATTAAACAACCATATCATTTTTTTATTGATCTATTACAAATTAAAAATACATATTATAGTGTTTTAGAGTAATCTGTAATGTATAATAGCTATATGTACCCACTTATATCAAGAAATTGATTTGTATAATCAAATATAATATGTAAGTTGAAAACATAATCGTAATCATTGATGTAACATAACTTCAAAATAAAACTACAATATTTTATTAAAAGCTAATGTTAATATATTATCTACATATAAGTAATGTTTTAAAGTGTTGTAATATTTAACATTGATTATATTCGATAAAACTATTTCATATGTAATTTATAAATAAATTATACAAGAACATATTCCAAATTGATTAGTTATGAAACAAGAATCACGTTACACAAGTTACAAAAATACAAACAGTAATAAACCCACGCATCATTCTCTAGTTGAAAATAATGAGATAGTTTTCCCAAGTTGGGTTTGGAACGAAGATGGCCCGCTGAGAAACGCCATTGTCAACAATGGGAACAACAGTTAGAAAACCTCGATTTTATAATCCAACCTTGAAGAGAAAATGCAATATGCAGTAGTACTTGTTAGTTGTTAGGGTTGCAATGCACATAGCAAATTTTACAACATGTCCTACAAATATGTTGGAATGCAATATAATTATTCTACAAATCTCCTAACAAATAGGTTGCAATGCACACAGCAAACTGTCGGCAAATTCTACATATAAAGCATATTTAAATACGTCTATGTATCGTAGAATTGTTGTAGTATAGGGTTGATTCGTTATGCATATATCTTTTTCCTTTTTTATAAACTTTTTGCATATATCTTCTTTTAGCTTGGCGCTCAGTTGTTACCTAAGATCGTGTGGAAGATATTCCTTGTGATATAAGATCGGATTCCACCTCTCTTATGGCACACAGAATCAGGAGGAACAACAAGTTGGATGGCTGATGGATGAAGGTAGAGATGAGGCTGAGAAGTAGCTGATTGATTCCCCAAACAGCAATCAAACTAGATAACTTGATTCCACAAGCAATCTAAAACGAAATGGATTGAAAGCACCACATAGATTATGAGGGGATCTATGATACAGCTAAGACACTCAGTCTTATGTGAATCCACAAAGAAGAACAGAGCAAGAGTTTCTCAAAAGACTAAGCTTGAACAAGAAGCAAAAAAGGGGTATTTTATTGATCAGAAAAAGGTTAAATGATACAAGGCTGCAAGGGGATCCTATATAGTGGTCCTATCAGTTAGAGACCTAATTTGGTCGACACCAAACGAAAATAAAAGACTCAAAACAACAGGACTTGTAAAGGAAAACTACAACACGTTCAAAATACAAGAAAAGGAAAGTTTGCAAAAATATTTAGAAAATTATCTAAACTATTCCTATGATCTCTGAATCTTGAACCGTGGCCTTCTGAAACTCTAATTACCACTGAGAGACGTGGGTTTCCCTGCACACAAGCATAATAAATAAAAGATACCTCAATTGTGCTCGGATAGGCTGGTTTGGAAGCTGGAGTCTTATAGGCTGATATGTGTTCGTCCAGCTTGATGATTTGGATGAATCCTTCCTCTTGACGTCCTTTGAGGTCCAAATGGTTCAGATCTTGAAGTGTTTCCCTGTGATTAGCTTCAAATCCCTCTTCATGCTCCATTTGTTCTCTTTCGGCTTCGTAGCTTGTTCTTGTGATATCTTGGCACTCTGATATGATCTTTGGGAGATTCTTGATGTTCTGAGCTCCATTTTCTGTCGCGTAAACAATACTACATGGGTTTGGTCGAGGCTGATGTTCCTTGAGGCTCAAGTGTTTGAAATCCATCATTAGGTCTAGTTTGAGTGCAATGGAGTTCTTGGCTTGACTCGGGCTAGCGTCCGAGCTGGTGATTGTGCTTGATGATGACCTGATGTCCTCATCACCTTGTGTCGGGACATGGTGGTCATGGATTAGAAAACACTAAATGCGTTATAATTAACTAAACAAACAAACAAAAAATGTGTTTGTATATCATGCATGGATGTCTACACAAAGAAATATTTAACATTTAAATCTACAAAATACTCTGCAAATTCACTAAAAAGCTTACGATTTTTTTAGAGAAATGTGAAATTACTTTTCATATACTGGCGCAAAAACGCATAAAGTTTGAAACGTTCGAGGTTTTGGTGACAATTTTCTTAAAAACTTACAAGTCGTTCGCTAATTGTTGGTCTGCTCTTCTCACCACTTCAAGAACATGAGGAATTTCCTTCCTTTATTTTTTTTTAAAAAATAGTAAAAAGCTTGAGCTCTTAAAATAACTTAATCATAGAGACGGTAAAGATCCATGCATGGAAATACAAATTACCTCAGTTCGGTAGGTACCTACGGTCAAATCCAATTTAATCGGACTAGGATCATTTCTACAAGCATAATAATATACCTGTTTTTATAATCATATTCAAAACACTACTCGGACACTATATATATATATCATGGTGAAATGGTGCAAATCAACATAAGTAAGAACCTATTGTACACTAAGAATGAGATCTTCAGGAACAGGAAGAACGCTTGACAAGATGGACTCTATGAGAGACTTAACGATTGAATTGAAATGACTCTTAGAATAAATGAAAAGAAATTTCCGATTATTTTGAACAGATCGTTTGTGAAATTAGAGAGTAAGTTGCTGATAAAATAAAAGAATTGTTAGGTTCACCTACCACGAGAATCATATTTTTTTTAAAAATTGACCTTATTATGATTCATACTTGACCCCTTGCCCATTATCAAGTTTTATACTTTCATTATTTGGAGGCAGTAGAGATATACGTTAGGCAAAAGATGAAGTATTTTTTAGTTTTCAAATATTTAGTGGTGTAAATCAATAAATAATCTTCAAAAAAACAACATTATAATTTACAGTACCTCTATATTTTGCCCTCATATAGCCTTGACTGCATCTACTTCAGCTTTTACTGCATATACTCCACGTTAGATACTAAAAACCAAAACTGTAAGTAATCTTGGAATCAGTCTTCTCATGTCTTCCATTCTTCATGTATTGATCAAATAATTAGTTCCTTGTCTCTATAAACTGAACTTCTTTCATTTAATTAAGTTGTTATTACATATATATCCCATATAATTATTTCAATAGAACAAAAATCTGTTGTTAAATAGAATTTCTCTAGACGACAAAAAAAAAAAAAAAAAATTTCTCTAACCATTATTTGTTGGACGTTTAGTGGCATTTTTCAAAAAACTCGGTAAAACAAAATTCAACAAGCGTATGACTAAACCGGGCATTAAGTCTGATATAATCCTGTATGAGGCAGAATCATCAAGATGGAGCAACTGGTCTACCAACCGGTAAGTCTTTGTCAAAGAAAGGCGCGATCCCAAGAACCGGATTGGATTTAAAGAAATTGGCCGGTTTAAACTCAAAGCTAGCCGAGACAGTTGGCATAACCGGATAATCTTCTCGGCAAGGTACATGATGGAACCCTAGTGTATACCACAACACAATGTCCTTGCTCTCAATTGAACGGTCCCTGTTTTCACCACAAAAACAAAGAGTGTTTTCATTTTCAAACCAAAAAGCTTTGATAAGAAATGGTGTGACTCAATTAGAATGTAATGCATTATTGGGTTCGTACCGGTCTGACCAAACTTGTTAGATAATTCCTAATGAAAAAGGTTAAATGATACAAGGCTGCAAGGGATCCTTGTTAGATAATTCTTAATGTAATATTTACTTATTTCTTAAAGGGTAGTTTAATCAAATAAGGAAATTAGGGATTTGGGGTGAGCCTATATAAACTAACTTATGAAGGGTTGTTTCATAAGTTGTGTGTGATCAAGTTTGTTTGAGTTTTTGGTGAGATTTCTCAAATCATTAATAAGAAGGGTAGTTCTTATAATCTTGTTCTAAACACATCGGAATTACATTTGGTATCAGAGCTCGTGTTGGAAAATTACGTTGGTGAGAACGTTCTTTTTCTTGGGAGAGTTGTTGAACAAAACCTAAATATAAAACTAGGGTTTTGCCGTTCAAAAAGGAAGACATGGAAGGGAAGATAGTTTCTACTTCGGCGAGGGAGAAGGAACCGACTGTGTCCTCTATACAGTATCCGATGCTCACAGCCACAAATTACAACGTGTGGGCATTAAGGATGAAGGTGGATTTGAAGGCAAATAGAGTATGGGATGCGATTGAACGTGAAGAGACGGATGGAGCGAAAAACGATGTAGCTACTGCACTATTGTATCAATCAATCCCTGAGAACCTAATTGGAGAGATAGGAGACCAGAATTCGGCTAAGGTCATGTGGGAGTCACTCAGGAATCAATACGTTGGCGTAGAGCGTGTGCGAGAGGCGAGACTTCAAACCCTTGGAGCTGAATTCGAACTCTTAAAGATGAAAGATACAGAGACGATTGAGAACTTTGTTGGAAGGATGTCTAACATAGCTTCAAAATCTGTATCATTGGGCAAAGTCATAGAAGAACACAGGATGGTGAAGAAGTTTCTTAATGGCTTGCCTGAAAGAAAGTTTATTCATCTTGTAGCCTCCTTGGAGCAAACACTGGACCTCAACAAAACCAGTTTCGAAGATATTGTGGGAAGGCTAAAGGCCTACGAAGAACGCATTAGTGGTGTAACTGAACGAGAAGACCAAAGCATACTTTTGTTGAGTTACTCCAACACTCAAAATCGAGACAATGGTAGAGATAATGGGCAGAGAAGTAGAGGTCGAGGAAATCGCGGTAGAGGCAGAGGTAAAGGACGATTCAACTCACATCAGCGAGAAAACAACAACTTCAATCAATCTAGAAAGGATCACTCTAAGGTTATTTGTTGGCGATGTGATAAACAGGGTCACTTTGCAGATAAGTGTCCTGACAGGAATCAAAATAGACAAGAAGCGAATATGGTGCAAACAGAGGTGGCTGATGCAGCATTGTTCTCACATGAGGTTGTTTTCTTGAATGAGAAGAATGTTACACCATGCGATTACGAGGAGGACCAAGGAGATCAAAGCGTTTGGTACTTGGATAATGGTGCAAGTAATCACATGACTGGAAGGAAATCCTACTTCTCAGAATTGAATGAAAACATATGTGGGAAAGTAAAGTTTGGAGATGCGTCTTGTGTCGAGATAAAGGGAAAGGGATCCATCATCATTCAAGCTAAAATCGGTGAACAGAAACTAATCTCAGACATCTACTGTATACCAGATCTCAAAAGCAACATTATCAGCCTCGGACAACTAACAGAGATCGGGTGTGATGTGAGACTTAGGAGGAACTATCTCACAGTTCATGATGATGGTGGAAGGCTCTTAATGAATGTCATTTGATCTCCTAATCGGATGTACAAGATCCCATTGACAATATGGTCTCCAGTGAGTTTACTGTCCGAGACTGAGGACATGACTTGGTGTTGGCACGCGAGACTTAGACATGTTAACTTTGATAGCATGAGGACTATGTCAAGAAAGAAGTTGGTTCATGGATTGCCTATTTTCGGAGAGGAGAAGAGGATTTGTGAAGACTGCTTGGTTGGGAAGCAAACACACAAGCCATTCCCGAATGCAACAACGTACAGATCTAGCTACAAAATAGAACTGATTCATGGAGACTTGTGTGGTCCGATCAACCCAGCAACGGCCGCAAAGAACCGGTATGTGTTTGTGCTTATTGATGATCATACGCGGTACATGTGGACCATCCTGCTACGTGAGAAGAGCGAGGTACTTGACAAGTTTAGAAGCTTCAAAGTCATGGTGGAGAATGAGTGTGGAGGTAAGATGAAAACGTTTCGAACCGATAGAGGAGGTGAGTTTAATTCTATCCATTTTCAAACGTTTTGTGAAACTAACGGGATCTCAAGGCAGCTTACAGCTCCATACACTCCACAACAAAACGGAGTGGTGGAAAGGCGCAACCGTACCCTCATGGAGATGACGCGCACACTGCTTAGCACAATGGCATTGCCAAATTATATGTGGGGTGAAGCAGTGAGGCATGCCACGTACCTCATCAATCGAGTTTCAACCAAAGCCTTGAAAGATCAAACGCCTTATGAACTCTTCAAGGATCATAAACCAAGCTTAAGCCATCTGCGAGTATTCGGGTGTCTAGCCTATGCAAGAGTTGAAGACGCCAACCTCAAGAAGCTAGACAGTAGAACACGAGTCCTTATCCACCTCGGAATAGAGCCGAGTTCGAAAGCTTATCGTCTGTACGATCCGGTAAACAGACGAGTTCATGTAAGTAGAGATGTGGTGTTTGATGAGTCTAAAGGATGGAAGTGGAAAGACTTTCAAGATAAAACACTAAGTAGCTCAGAGACATGTCGTGTGGAATGGGGAGACTTCGGTGAGGAAGTAGAGAACAACGATCTGGAAGAAGGACCGACCATTCCAAGGAGTGGACTGGTCGATCCCCTAAGATCGGCAAGGAGAATGGAGTCCCTGGAAACCGGACCAACCTGTCTCTTCCCCAGACCGGTCGATCCTTCAACATCTAGAAATAGAGTGGTGGCTCTAGAATGTGGACCGACCGGTCCATCTCCAAGACCGGTCGATCCTCAAGGCTCTGGAAACAGAACAGAGGTTCTGGAACAGGGATCGACCGGTCCATCCCCCAGACCGGTTGATCTCGTTGATGCAGATTCGGGAGAAATTGTGATCTTGAGAAGATCTGTTCGTGAGAGAAAACCGCCTAAGAAGCTTGAGGAGTACTTATTGATTGCAGACTTGATGGGTGAAGAATTACTCCTAACGATCGATGGTGAACCAAGCTCATATCAGGAAGCAAAAGAAATCAAAGAGTTCAGAGAAGCAACTTGTGTAGAAATCAATTCAATAATCAAGAACAACACTTGGATACTAGTTAATAAGCCGAATGGAGTCAAGCCAATTGGTCTTAAGTGGGTATTCAAGACCAAAAGGAATTCGGATGGAAGCATCAATAAGCATAAGGCTAGATTGGTAGCTAAGGGATATGTTCAGAAGTATGGTATTGACTATGACGAAGTGTTTGCACCAGTGGCGAGATTGGAAACAATTCGATTTTTGATTGCTCAAGCTGCTGCAAACGGATGGGAAATTCACCACCTTGACGTTAAAACTGCATTCTTGCACGGGGAGCTGAAAGAAGAAGTTTATGTTTATCAACCAGAAGGGTTTGAACAAAAGGGGGAAGAACACAAGGTCTACAAACTTCAAAAGGCACTGTATGGATTGAAACAGGCGCTAAGAGCATGGAACACAAAACTCGATCAGATTCTGAAAAACCTGGGATTCGAGAAGTGCTCTAAGGAATAATCCGTGTACTGGAAAACAGAGAAACAACAAGAGCTAGTTGTGGCTGTCTATGTCGATGACTTATTCGTAATTGGGACTACATTGAAGATTATCAATGATTTCAAGCAAGGGATGGCGAATGAGTTTGAGATGTCAGACTTAGGCAAACTAAGTTACTATCTCGGGATTGAAGTCTCTCAGACTGCAGAAGGCATAACTCTCAGAAAACAGAGGTATGCAGAGAAGATTCTCAAAGAAGCTAAGATGGACGACTGCAACAAGATTAGTATACCAATGGAACCAGGCTTGAAGACTGGTTCCAAAAAAAAGCCGGTTCTTTCAAAGATTTCTAGTGGAGATGTAAATTCATGTATCTAAACCGAATGGAAATACAACTTTGTCTAAACAATCGTTGAAATTGTAAAATAAGTTTTTGTTAAAAACAATTCTAAAATAAAACCATAATCTAGCAAACAATACAAAGAAATAGAATCAAGTCAATGTTCATAAAGATCACACATAACAGTATATATACATGTAACATTACAACATACAATGCATAGAAAGGAAGATTCTTGAGGATAATACACAGTTCTAAGAAAGCATGTCCAAAAAACTTTTGTCTAATCTCCCATCAAACAACATTTTAAAGACCATGCTTATTGTCGAAGCATCTCCACAGAACCCGCAACTCCTCATTTCTTTGATGAGTTCAGCTGATGCTGCTTTGTCACCATCTCTAAGATGTGCCCTAATCAACGTATTATACGTACCACTATCTAGGAGAGGCCCGTCTTCTTTCATCTTTCTAAACAAGTCACTCGCTTTCTCCTTCAAACCTTTCCTACAAAATCCGGAGATTATTGTGTTGTAGGTTATGACATCAGGCTTCTCTCCTTTTTGAGTGAGGCTAGAAAACAAATCCCACGCATCTTCAACCTTCCCAGCCTTACACATTCCTTCGACAATGATAGTATATGTGAATATATTAAGTTCCATTTCACTCTTTCGCAGATCCTGGAATATCACTAGTGCTTTCTCTATCTTCCCGTTACTGCAAAGACCATCCAACAAAATGTTGTATGTCCTAATATTGGGAGGCACACCACTTGAAACCATCTGTTTGAAAACTTTTTCGGCATTCTCACAATCTCCCGCTTGGAAAAACCCTTGGATAAGAGTGTTGTAAGTAATTGTATTGCCAGCCAATCCTCTGTGAGACATCTCGCGAAAGAGTTTCATTCCATCCTCTACTCTCTTAAGACTTACAAAATCCATTTATGAGAGTATTCCATGTCACCATAATTGGAAAACAACCTTTGCTAACCATCAAAGCAAACATATCCGTGGCCTCATCTAGGCGATCGTTCATGCAAAACCCATTGATAAACGAATTGTAAGTGATGGTATTAGGATCTATAGACCTTTTGATCATGTCCTCGTTGAATCTTCTAATAGAAGTTGTGATGTTTTCGTTTTGTACAAATTTCATATTTAGGGTTACAATAGGTTTTATGAGATTTGTTTGTAAACACGGGTTTTGAAGACTGGGCTTGTTTTGTAGGAAGTTATTTAGGGTATTGGGACATATAATTTGATAAAATAGCAGCGAAATCATTCTGAATGACTCACATAATCGAATGAAAACGAAACTGTGAAGGTATAACTGGGTATCCTGGTACTATTGAGAGTAATGATATTTATTATTTTTTTTTTTTTTTTTTGCAGGGGAGAATGAATAACACAATCGTATGTTTTAATCATGGAGGATATTATTCACGGGAAGATGATTACATAAAATGGAACTCAAAAGGAGATCGAAATCAAATACACATTTTAGTGATAGGGACCGCACCGGAGGAGGTGACTTATTCGCACTAGTACTGCCAGGTACAACTGGTAGGTATGACTATGTTGTTTGTCTTGTGTGTTCTTTACGTCTAAGTATGACTTGCTTAGGAGTTGATTTAGGTACCTTTTAATTAGTAGAATTAGTATTTAATGAGTGTACACTTGAAACATAGGTGAATAGAAAGTATAATTTACAAAATTAAGCTAAAGGTAGGCAAAACTACACCTTATATATGTTAATGTTTGAGTAGACACACTCATTCTTAGTAGAAACACACAATCATTGTTTTATTCCACTTTTCAATATACGATGTCTATCTATAAATTAGTGATTTAGAGTCATAGACGTATATACTGCAAGGAAGAAACCAACCTACTCCGCAGCGCTTGGAGCAAGCTTTCACAATAAGCCTTAGCAGCAGATAGATCAACTTTCCCCGTGTCGATCACGTCCTTTCAGAAGTTTGCGTATATTATTATAGCACCTAATCTCCGTAAGTCAGTCAAAAGCAGCGCAAACACCTTTCGCATGACCTACAATATTGATGACAACAGCAAGATGTCCAATGGATTAAGAAATCTGAAAGCAAAAGAAAGTGAATGCAACTGGCAAATCTCAAGATCTTAAGGCTGCTTTGGGAATTATAGGTTATGAAGTCATACTGCAGCAAGGAGATATAACTTGTAAGCCACAAACTCGATAAACAAGTTGGATGAGAATCACTCAGAGATGAACTGATTTACCCACACCGCCGCATTTATACTAAAAGCACAAAAGCCTTAAATGTCACTTACCTTGTGAAGCATGAGATGCAGAGCTGGATCATGAAGCTTCGAGCAAGGGCTACAATACGAAATTACTGATTGGTATTTAACGAGTCAAGAATAGAGTCAATATGTAATAGGATGTGACATAATCATACTTGCAGAGCCACGACGACACTCGTTGCAAAATCGAATCAGCATATATATTGTTAGCCACATTAGGCAAGCAACTCTGAATCAATTGTTCCAGGACACGAAATGCTTGAGCACATCAAGTGGTCTCATCGAAACCGACATTATCGTTTAAACTACTTCCTCTAGAACTCACACCCTCTTCAAATCCCAAAATGCTGCCTCCTTCCATTTCACTCACCAGGTTGCTTTTCAGAAGGGTATTAACAGCAAAATTAAAGATCTTCACGATGCATGCTAATTAGAACAAATCCAAAAACCACTACGATTAACGAAAGAAAGTTTGCAACCTTTAACTCCACATACACTTTTCTATATGCCCCAGGGAATACCAAACTTGTCTCTTGCACCTATGCCAAAGAAGCAGAATCCATAGAAAATAAGAATACCAAAAAAAAGAGAGTGGAGATGGCAAATATCACGTCAAAATCCACAGAAACCAAAAGGCAAGAAAGAAAAGCCATTTGATAACATACATCATCAGCAAAGAACTTTTCTTCATAGTTTATACCTCCAAGGTCTGGAACACCATTATCTGACACCCAAAGGACCTGTTATACAAAACAAAATTCAATGATATGGAATAGCTGCTCCTCTTAAATACATAATAATAGGCATTTCTACAAGAAGACAAAAACGAAATCAAAATCAGTGATATGGAGAGAATAGCCTTTTGCCAAGGTATCAGGAATATAGTTTTTGAAGCCATATGCATAGTGCAAAAATTGTAGTAGTGGAACAATTTAAGCACTTTGAAAGCTAGACAAAAAGTCGCAGAAAGAACTTGTTGATGGTCACGCAGTGCCCTGGACAGGAAAATATCTACTGTGAATGTTAACCAATCATGCCCAAAATTCCCCAGAGGCACCTACTCAGATGTACAGGAAATGTCAAAAGCTGCACAAAAGCACTAATTTGAAGAACTACGTTTCCACTTTACAAACATAACCTAGATGGGCGTATCTTGACAGGGAAATCCTCCTCTCCAACCACTGAAATGCTGCAGCACAACGAAACATTGCTATATTTGCTGATGGACGTTGCCAGAAGATAGGTTATGCATCACAGCCACATCCACACATACATATTTGTCATCACTTGATCAAAATAACGTTTACCATACCAGCAACAAAAAAAGAGAGAAAAGTAGCCAATGGTCTATCAGTCAAAGTACCTGGTAACTATTGTCATCGCCGTTGAAGGGAATCCTCACACATGGGAAATCATCCAGGGCCTTTATATCTTCCTTCATGGAGTTAAAGTCAGGGCATTCAATGACTCCAACATTTGGTCCACGATTTTCTTCTCTGCAAGAAAAAGCAAACAATGGAAAATGTCAACCCAGAGTGGGATGAACTGACAGTCTAAGGGAAGTCCAAAATTGGTCATTGTCATACCAGACAATCAAATTCTTTTGTTTTTGACAATTAACTTATAGAATTACGAAATAAGAAGAAGACAAACTAGTTCACGCAGTAACAAATTACATAGGAAAAAGCAGGCCCAACTGATGAGCATTACGAAAAACTATGGTATTCATACAACAAGCGGATTTTTTTTTAATCAAGAAAATGAGTTTGCCTGTATTCTCTTATCGCTTTTTGTATAATCTTCTGGGCACCTTCGGGATGATCAACATAGTCGACCTGATGATTAGCATTTAGACAAGCTTGAAAATACAGGACTGTTATTACAGGCAATGACTTTAGAGTTTACCTGGAACAGGATATCATCTCAAGACAATGACTCGAGTGATAATTCTTGGCATAACTGTCTATAAACTGTATCTCTTAGGCCGATACTAATAATTCCTTGTCGCCATATGGATTAACTACCACGACAGACATAAGCCTCGATGCATGACAATATAAAACATATATATCACGTCCTGTCGAGGTGCTGCAAATAAGGAAACCATGAGATAAGATATTATGGAATGGATAAATGGAACCAAATAACATTCCCAAAAAGAAAAGAACCATAAAGCAACAGAGTTCTATATGATTCTTCGAATAATATCACTACAAACGTAGGCATGACGTAAACACTCCAACATTGTCACTAAGAAATGCCCTAATAAAATTTACAATCAAAACCTTCCTTCAACTTATGTTGGAACTATTTTCTGTCAGAAAGGGGTAGTCACGTTTCGTAACAAAACGAAGACCTACCTGTTATACAAGTAAATAAGTGGAATTGAATGCTCCAAGTAGTGACATTCGGTTGTAGTTTTCATATTTAGTTCACCAACATTCCATCCATCTTGGGTGTTACCGTGCTTGGCCATGTTATCAATTCCAGTTTGACATATAGCACTAAACTCCAGAGGCACCTTAGTTTCATATATGCCCTGCCAAAATTAAATATGAGACTAGCCAGCAAAAACATGATACACAAAATGAAGGCCGCGGTATGCATGGCAAATTGTTGGGTCCCATTCACAATTTGACACATAACTGAGATAAATAAAGCTACCCATCGTTTGCTAACTCCATTTCCAATGTTTTCGTTATACAAGATACTTGATGCAGTCAAATTTACAACAGCCAAATTCAGACTCCAGACACCATATACAAGTTGTCTACTCACCAAAACAAAATGGTACCAGAAAATCACAGAATTAATCGTTAACCAAACTAAGAAAAGTTTTTAATACTCAAGGCATGCGAGGGGTGTTCAATAAAATTTAGGCTCCTGATGGCATTTTCTTTTATTACTTCATGATTAACCAACCTCGAATAGCTGAAAATGCCATCAGGAGCCTAAATTTTATTGAACACCCTCGCATGCCTT